>DF239788.1:0-156266 GCA_000507305.1 Breviolum minutum Mf 1.05b.01
GCAATTAAGAAGGAGAAAAAGAAGACCGCTAATATAAATAATATAAATCATATATACAATTTTAATTATAAATTTTGTATATGTGCGATAAGGTCCGCGTTATACAGTCTTTATCTTAAAGCATGTTTCTACCTTTTGTAGATTCTAAAGATCCGTTCGTATATCCAAAGTGCGAAGCAACATACAGGTTTGCCATTGGGCTGGTTGTTGAAGGGAAATAANGCACGTTTCTACCTTTTGTAGATTCTAAAGATCCGTTCGTATATCCAAAGTGCGAACCAACATACAGGTTTGCCATTGGGCTGGTTGTTGAAGGGAAATAAGATTGCCTCCTGGGGAGTTTGCGATGTTTGGAAGTAAGGTCTTGGCTGAGATTCCAAAGTCGGTTGAACAATTGAACCCCAATTTCACTCGGTTTGTATCGGCTTGTTATCTTCATCCGCAGTTTTCATCCTGTGGGAGTCTGGTGCTTGCTAGGATCCGGTTAAGGATGAATTAGTACCCAAAATATTTGTGGCCAAATCCTTGAAGTTGGTTTTTCCGATTGAATTGGATTTTGAGTCGGGAATGTTTGTGGTATTGAAACTAAAAGGGGAAGAGGGTCCAAGGGCTTTGGATTTTGATCGGTCATTGCCGAGTGACGTGTCGAGAGTGCTTCCGAGCAACCAGGGCGTGTCTTTGAAGTGTCCCTCAAGTGGACCCCCAAAGGAATTTATTGATCGATATGGGATTTCTCCAGACTGCACGGCATGTCAGTCGATTGATGAAATTGGGACTAGGAATGGGTTTTCACATTCAAAGTCATGCTATAGACGGTATGAAGATTGGCTTAGAACCCAGGTTCAAGGTCAAGAGGTTAGTGAACCGGTTGTGCGTGACTCTTTAGGGGAAGCGTTGGAAGAGTATGCGCCTAGTACCCCAGAAGAAGAGGTTTTGTTTAAGGATGGGGACCCTGAAGCGGCTGTGCCGCCTCCTCCTAAAAGGGTTAAAACCCGTCACTGTCCAGCCTGCGAAACAGGTATGAATGTTCCAGGTATTCGACATACCAAAGATTGTGTTAAACGGAATAGGTCGCTTGTAGAGGAACCTGCCATTTCTGGCTTGCCCGAGGATGAGGTTCCTATGATTGATCAGAACGATGATCAGAAACCAAGTGAACCTGAGGGCTTGCCAGTAGGTCATGATCTTGCACATGTTCCTGATATGGAGGTCGATGGACCTGAGTACATGGATACTGAGGTTGCCATGACTAGTCGTAACATGAAACGGGAATCTGACGTTCCTTTAGAGAATTTGGAAGATGAAATTAGACGAGAAACGGAAACGGATCGTCAAAAGATGAGTCATGTTTTGTCTAGCATGGTATCGGCCGCTTTCGGGGTTTCAGACTATGTTCCACTTTCTGACATGTTGGTTGATTCGGTTCAGTTTGCTGCTGAATCTGATTTTGCCGTGATGACATTTGGAAGTCAAAAGATTAAGATTTGGAAACCGTCTTCGGCGGTTGATGATTCCGACATGTCTGAGTTGCCTGGTGATCAAACTCATGATGGGATGATAAAGGAAGTAGGTAACCTTAGAGATATGGAAGCGGGTGATCTTATGACTCTAGAGGGTGTGGAGAAACTGAAACGGGAAAACCCTGAGGTGAACTTCAGGACAATTGGGTGTCGGTGGGTAACCACACGGAAAACCGTAGATACGGTAAGGTCTAGAATAGTAGTGAAAGACGTAGCAGCAGAGAAAAATATGCCGTCGGCACGTTCTCTGGGTATTTCTAGCCCGACACCTAGTTCGGACGCAATGTTTTTGTTGCTGGGGGTTGCAGGGTGTAGAGACTATGCCATAGGCTCGGCAGACATTGCTCAGGCCTTTATGGCGACACCTCTTAGAGTTAGGGACGTCATCATTAAACTTCCATTGTCAGTTTCTTCGATGCGGGGCGAAGGGATGTGTATTTGGTTGCGAAAGGCCTTGAACGGTCTTAAAAAATCATCCCAGGATTGGGTTTATTTCCTTAGCAGTATTGTCAAGAAAGTTGGGACTGGTTTGAATAGTTGTTCACTTGAACCGTGCCTTTTCACCGGTGTACTTCCAAGTGGGCCGTGTGGGATGTTGTGCTATGTGGATGACTTGCTGCTAATCACCCCGAAAGAGGAAGACATCAATCTGGTTTTTGATCAGATAGGCAAGTCGGTGACCTTGAAGAAAACAGGGTTGGTAGGTACCAGTTTGAAAGGGGGTAATCTTCGTTTTCTGGGAAGGGTGATTTCTCGACAGTTGGGTGAATCCTCTGTTCAAGTATCCCTTCCTTCTGTTTACTTGGATTCGACGTTTGCTGCTTATAATTTGAAGGAAAAAGTAGGTAGCAATAGTCCTCCTGATCTTGGTAGCTATGTAGAGAACACCGACGGAACCCCACTCTCTCCGGAGAGCTATCAAAGGTTCCGGTCTGCATTAGGGAAGGTAGCATGGCTATCTCAAACGAGACAAGACTTGAGGGCTTATATTTCGATACTGGCCTGTCAACAGACCACACGGAAGCTGGGCTTCGAGCTCTGTTGCGTTTCCTGATGGGAGATCGGAATGTGGCGGTTCGTTTGCCTGCAAATGGATCGGCTTTGAAGCCAGGTGACCAGTTTGATGGCCAGGTGCATCTTGTCTGTTATTCAGATGCTTCGCATGCGCCACTGCGTGTGACGAAACGTCGAGGAATTTCTGGTGGGGTGTTATCTGTGTTTGGATCCGTGGTGAAAACCCTAAGTAAACATCAACAAATGATCTCTTTGAGCTCTATGGAGAGCGAGTTGTTTGCTTTACAGCATGTTGCGCAAGAGATGTCAAGCTTAGGACGTATTGTTGCTAGGGTCCTTAGGTCCTTTGGTGAAACCAGTTTGCAGGAGATTCCAGGGGTTTTGTTTTCGGATAGCGAGTCATCCCTTAAGTTGCTTCGCAACATGGACGTGCCAAGGCGTTCACGCCATCTTGAAATCAGGATCGAATGGTTGAAGGGACGTGTTGAGGACAATAAAAATTGATCCTGGAATTTCGAAAGGGATGTGACAACCCCAGTGATTTGCTGACAAAATGTTTGGGGTCTGCTGCTTTTGGTTATCACAGGGATTCCCTCGGCTTTGAAGTGATGAGTGGACCTATTTACACACTTTCTGATCTAGGCCGTGCGTTCATGTTTGTGGAGATTTGTTGCAGTGAAAATTCCTCCATTTACCGTGTTTGCAGAAAATTGGGAATTCATTACGTTGGTGTCACTGAAAGAATGGAATATGATTCAACGTTTCAGAAAGTGAACGAACATGTGGAAAGCATGAATGTGAAGAGTGAAGACATTTGTTCATGTGTCAAGTCCATGTTCGTCAGGGTCACCCCTTAAACGTTTTGGGGATGGTGAGCCAAAGGACTGGGACTGGTATGACTTGTTTCCGAAAGTTGAGCGGTATTTGAAGCTAGGTGATGCAAACAGTTTTGAATTGCCATGGAACAATGATATTTGGAATTTCGCACTATGTCAAAAGACTTTGAAGAATGCTGGACACAATTATCACACTAAGGAAGATGGTAAACCTGTTGGTAAATGTCTGGGTTTTTCATCCAACTCGAAGGTTTTCATTGAAACATTGAAACGGTTTTCAACTTGTGACTGCTCGGAACATGCAAGCTTCGAAGAAGTTGTGTGGAGTGAAACTGCCTTTTACACTGAATTTCTTGCAAAGGCAATGATTCAAGGTGCCAAGAGAGCTTTGAGAGCCTAGGATGTTTTGGGGCCGGTTTTTGGTTAGGTTTGAATTTTGGGGTTCAGAACTGACCGGAGAAGGTCCCACTCCGGTGGGCGAAAGTATAGGCATGAATTTGCATGTATTTGCTTGGATTTTTGCGATTTGTGAATTTTGCGAATTTCCTTTGAAAGGAAGGTTCCATTTTGCTTTTTGTTTTGGACACACCTAGGTCTCTTAGAGACCTGGCGGATTTCGAACAAGCAAACTGAAACAGCTGGCACGACTGCTGCTTGTTGCTTTAAAGGCACTCCGAGTAGCTCACTGTTGGTTGCTGGTTGACACTTTTTACTCACGTAGTCAGTTGCCATGGATTCTCGTGAGTTAGCTGAGTTGCAGCGTCTCATGAAGAAGGCTTCGGATGCTGGTTTGATGGATGGTGGTAAAGTGCAATCTACCTTGACTCAGGGTGGTGGTAAGACTCAGTCGATCTCATCTGCTGGTGCCGTGACCGGTGCCATGACCGATGCTTGTAAGCGTCGTAAGAATGAACCAGAGATGAGCTCAGATTCGGAATCGGATGCAACGGTTGGGCGAGCTTCGGATAGTCCAGCCATTGACAACCAGGCCAGGTATGTGACTGAGGGTGACACCGTGAGTGCCAAGCCTATCAAGAAAGAGAAAGGTGATATGAGTGGTGCTGTGAAGACTCCGGATGCTTCACATGTGCGTCACATTGACAAGAGTATTGCTATTCCTACAGGAGTGGCTGACTTCAAAGAATGGAGCCAAACCGTCATTGTGATGGACAAGTATGCAGATATGAATTGGTCGTTCTCAGAGCTCCTTGCGGTTGCTGAGAAGGATCCAAAGGCCATGCGTTATGTCACCTGGCTGATTGGCACTTATATAAGTCAAGGATCCTGAGAATCAAGCTGAGGACTTTGGCACGTTTGCACGTGCTTGTGGTTTGAAGCCCAAGACCAAGGGATACCAAAGGAAGACCAAGTAGATCCTTGTGGGATTTCAGTGGTGATCTTTCTGATTGAATGGCTCCGGCCATCTTCTATCTGCAAGCATTACCGATAGCTATATGCATGTATTGTTGCGATGTCAAACAAAGAATTTCATTGGTTTCTGATAGTCTCTGGGTCACTTCGGTGGTGCTGATACGCTTTGGGTTTCCATTGAATTTGACATGACCATCTCGTGGTTTCTGATAGTGTCAGGGTCACTTAGGCTGACGCGCTTTGGGTTTCCACACTTTGAACTCATCGTATTTTCTGGACTTTGTCATCACGATGAGTTGCTGTAAGGTAGCTGGTTGAGTTGATATGCTGGAATTCACTATACGTACAATACGATAGTTCAACACTGGATGGACGAATCTCACATCGAAAGGGGGTGAGGAAGTTTGGATATTCGGAGCATTGTGTTTATACTGGTGCGATGTTGAGCTTCATATGTAGCCTATTTGGTTTCTGGGAATTCATTGTCTGGAGCGGATGTTTTCGGAGATGCATTTTCTGGTATTCCTGCAATGGGTATTTTCTGGAAGATTGGTTTTTGGGGAACGTAAGTTTTCTGCCGATTGGTTTTCTGGAAGAGAGAAGTTTTCGGGTGATATGAGAAGCATTGGAAATGCTTCGTGGTGCGTGGAGTGAGTGAATGGAATTTGTTTTGGTTTCTAGAGCTTAGGGGCTTTGAAACTGTTTCGAATGGTTTTTACCATGTGCCATGTTTGCCTGTCAGGTGAACTTTTGTGGCGATTTGAAGATTTGTTGCATGCACATCCACAATTTGGTAACATCTTGTGTGGTGCATTGCTCCCCTCAGTGATGATAGAGAGTCTCAGAAGGCGTTCTGTCAATGGTGAGAGACCAAGTCTGAGGGGGGAGCAACGCACTGCTCCTGTCTCTAGTTTGGGTTTGAGATGTTAAGTGGATGTGTGGAGTAGAAGGTTGGAATGAAGGTTTTGACCTCCTAAGAATTAGTTTGGGAATGGAGTTTCCTTAAACCGAATGCCTCGGCATTCATTTGGAATAGAGTTTCCGTGTTTGAATGCTCCTTTGCATTCATGAAGCTTTGCTTTGTATAGCTTGGCTCAGATGCGTCACAAGAGCTGAGAACAAACAAGTAATGCTAGAAGTAGCATATACTTAAAGACTGAAAGACAGCCATCCTCCTTGGTTGGTTCGTGTTCGTGCGTCGAGCAAAAGGTTTGCTGGAGAAGTGATTTGGAGTGGTTGTGCCTTGGGGTTCAACGAAACTTGTTTTGGGTTTTGTGTTTTCGCATCTCTAGCAACTTCAAAATAGTTCACCGACCATGCTACGAGCCAGATCGACACTCGCTCCAAAAAAAAAAAGCGATCCGAGCTATGAATGACATTCTCATCAGTGTCTCCATAGGTGAGTGAGTTACAGACATCTCTCTTGACTCTCTTGCTTGCCTGAGCGCTTTAATAGGTGTCCCATGTTGTAGCAACTGAAATGGACGGGCATCTTCCATCCCTACAAACTTTGGTGACGGTTCGCAATCTTGGTAAGAGTTTGGTGGCCCAACTTGAATCAGAGAGCAAGCCTCCACTACACTGCTTGAAATAAGAGACCGCTTCTGACACAAGGAGTTTAGCTTCAAGCTTAAAAAAGTTGTTTTTTTCCCACCCCAGCATGACTCCGAGGCATCCACTAAGTCGGTACAGTGCACGGGCTTAGAAGAACTGGGGGTGGCAGGAGCCACCAAAAAGAAACAAGGTCATCCAGATCCAAAAAGAATCCAAGGAAACCCATCACAAAAACACTTCGACTGCATCACACCAGGAAAGGAATGAAAGCAGTACGAGGCAAGTCAAACATTGCCAAACGAATGAAACATAGGGTGAAAAAACCCAAAAAGACAACGAACTACCCAACTATCGATCCGAGCAAGAAGAGTCGGTCAGAGCCGTGATCAAGTTAACACGGAGTAATCGATCCAGCCTGATCGTACGAACCTTCATAGCATCGAAACATGTCATCACGATGTGACAGATTGATAAGGAGGGAAAGAGTCCGATCCTAAAAGCTCGGATCAATGTGGATGGCAATTGGCTCACTTTGGACACAAGGATCTTTGATCATTTTTTTCCTGAACTGTACAATGGCATCTCTATGATGTTTTCACACAGAAAGCTTCCACCATGGGAAGTTGTACAGGAGGTTGAGAAATAGCTGGATTCCCATCTGAACCCCATTGTTAATACATTCTCAGCAAACCATAGATTGGAAGTTCGTCTCAAAGCTTCAGCGGTAACTTTACCAGATGCTGTTCCAATCACATCACCAGCGGCATCTTTGCCAAGATACACACCTTTCTTCACATTGGCTGCGCTTGCCTGCTTTTAGAGAAGTTTGCCACCTGTCACTGTCTGAAATAGTGATCTTCAAAGATGCGTGTACATTGAATCTGCAACCATGCTCTAACGTTTCGAAGCATACGACTGATTCACGTCTTCGCTCATGTCGCTGTTGCAGTATTTTCACCTATACTGGGCGGCTTCTGTTCTTGCGGCTCGGAACCGATTGAAAGCATGAAGCAGCTTCGTATGTATCGCTTGCACCAAGACTTGTGTGTCAGAAGGAAGGCGTTACTGTCATTAACAAGGCCTTTCGCAGGACGTTGCAAGACACTCTGCAGAAGTTATGTGACAAGTTCCCTTCTCCCTCCGGTCAACCCTTCCTTTGGATCTTCTCTTTCTGCATTTTGCACGACATATACCCAAAAACCGCTTGCAGTCTGAAAAGTACAGGGGACGATGCTGACTGTCAGCAACTCTCCTACTTTTGCACTAGTCTGCACGTCGGAAAGTCTACAGAAGGTGGACTCCCACAAAAAACCAGCAAAGAAGCCTCGAACATGAACTTTCTTTGCTCAAAAGGCATCTGCGAACTTTTCTATAAAGCTGAACACACTGGAACCTGACTGGAGACATATATTTCCAATGCTTGTATTGGACGGAATTTGTCCTACTGGAAGTCGATTAGGCAATCTGCCTAAAACAGTTGCTCTACAGCCCAACGCACTGCATAAAGTTGTGTCTAGGTGCTTGACAGGGACAGTATTGTCCCCCAGCTACTGTATCTCGTAGCCAGATTATTGGACGAAGATCCCTTTCTCTCTCCCTCATCTATGCTGCAGTTTGCTGGGGTGCTATCATGACTGACTGTTGGCGTTGTTCCACGTACTGCGCTTGCTGGCCATGCGCCAAGCAGATGTGCTTTCACACTAGCTGAAGCCAGCAGGTCTGGCTGGGCGGCAGAACTGGCTCTTGATCTTGTCTAGCAGTGTCCGAGTCTTCCATTGACCTACAAAGCAGTGATTGCAGTAAGATACCCTCAGCTTGATGATGAGGTCATCCCATCTTTTGACGTTCGCCCTTTGATCTCATAAGTCGCATTAAGAGCTGACTCACTTGGCATCTCCCACAAGGATGAGGAATTCTGCTCAACTTCCCGACGTCCGCAGCTGGAACGGCTGGTAAGTACCCCTCTGCAGCTCTCGTTCAGATCTACCAGGAACCAGATGCAGTGTTTGCTAAACTACGAAGGTTACGTTTGATTATTATTGACCTGTTGCATCCCAGGCGAGATGCTTTGCCAGCAGAAAAGTACATCTATCAACAGATGATTGATTTCCGAGAGGGACGAGTGTCGAGTACCACTCCGATTCCTCTTGTAAGTTCCTGTGTTTGTTCAATCTATCTGACCGGTTGTGCCAGTGGAATCCGACAGAAGAAATCATTTAGTGTTGTAATTGTGCACCTTCCCTAACGTCATCACAAGAACTGCGCGATCATATGGACATTGGTTGATCTTGCCCTATCAGAGGGTATGATTCCCTTATGGTCTCTGCTACGTGAATTGGTTGAGACTGTCAACCCTGCTAGTCGGACGTTGAAGATATGATGGACTGTTTCACTCACCGGTTGAGTCTAACCGTCTTATCTTTGACAGCGAATGTTGACCACGCCTGTACGAAGGCAGAACGTGACTCCTGTCGAAGATGTTCAATGGAGGAGCATTGCCATATTTTTTGCACCCATAATGAAAAAGCTCAAGGCAATATCGGTCGTAGCAACTCTTATCCTGTTGACGAATTAAAACAATTAATAATAAACAAACAGAAGCTTCAAGAAGCAAAAACCTCCAACCCAAAAAATCACAACACAAGCGGAAACTCCTAGGTAATATCTACAAGTGAAAACTGCGGTGAAACTCTACGCTCAATGTCACTGAGCTCTCGTACGCTCCTTTACCATGTGGCCTCTGGGAGAGCAAGACACGATGTTGGTATAAAAATGAATGTATCAAGTGCACGCCGTCAAGAATGCTGGATTCATATCATGTTTAGATCTTCGTTCATCTCAGTCACCATAGAATTGTTTTTGAATCTGTGGCGCATTTCATGACCTCTCTGTCTTTGACACACTGGACCTCGGAGCCAATTCATTTGCTTCTGCTGCTACTCCGAATGCTGTCAACACACTTTTTAGTGATGACTTGTCGACCTTTCAAATTTCATCAATTCGTCGACTTGGTGAAGGATCAACAAAGACATCAAAAGCGCATCCTGGCAGGCGCTGACGGTATTTGGAACCCTTGCTGGTAGAATTGATTTATGTTTGTTTTTGTTGGTTTTCTTTTATTTTGTGTGTTGCTGTTTGTTGTTTGTTGTTTGTTGTTTGTTGTTTGTTGTTGTTTGTTGTTTGTTGTGGGTTGTGGGTTGTGGGTTGTGGGTTGTTGTTTGTCGTTTGTTGTTTGTCGTTTGTTTTTTGTTTTTGTTTTTCTCGTTTGTTGTTTGTCGTTTGTTTTTTGTTTTTTGTTTTTCTCGTTTGTTGTTTGTCATTTGCCGTTATTGTTTGTTGTTTGTCGTTTGTTGTTGTTTGTTGTTTGTTGTGGGTTGTGGGTTGTGAGTTGTTGTTCGTCGTTTGTTGTTTGTCGTTTGTTTTTTTGTTTTTTGTTTTTTCTCGTTTGTTGTTTGTCGTTTGTCGTTTTTTTTTTGTTTTTTCTCGTTTGTTGTTTGTCATTTGCCGTTATTGTTTGTTGTTTGTCGTTTGTTGTTTTTTGTTTGTTATTTGTCATTTGTTGTTTGTCGTTTGTCGTTGTTGTTTGTCCTTGGTCGTTTTCGTTTTTTTGTTGTTTTTCCTTTGGCGTGTGAGTTTGATGTTTCTTCTTTGTTGTTTGATGTATGTTTATGTTTGATTTGTTCTTTAAAGGTCCTCAGACGCTATTGGTTTCAAAAAGTCCCTCGTGCAAAATGCCATTCTTGTAGTTTTGCTTTTGCAGAATTGTTTTGAAATGAGAATTTCAGTTTCAACGACGTTTGAACGGTTTGGTGTGAATCGTATCTATCATCCCCTTTTCTCTGCAACATATTCAGGGGTGCGTCTGCACAAAGCTGATTTTAACACACCTAACACATGGGTACTTACGCATAACATATTGCATGGCCCTGTGCGAATTCAGGACTGGATATCCCGACCTTTTTTCTTGCGCTAAAAAGCATTGGTCTTTCACCTAATCAACAAACGATTGATAAAGAATCATGGATTTTAGCCGGGTGTTGTGATTCCTGCTTTTTAGTTTTTTCCACAATTGCGTTCCGGATGAAAACACCGAGTAGTTGCAACCAAACTGAAACTTGCAAACAAAATGATTGTGAACAGTTAGTTTTTCGAAGGACAAAACCAAAAATATGAACCTGAATGTTTGACCAATTTTGCCCAAACAGATTTACTTGTTAGGATGTTTACTCGGAGCAAAAACTGTGCTGGATTCCGGACGACTTCGCCATGTTTTTTGCATTTTTGCTATTCGTCTCTCGAATGCTTCGATGCTTCCTGACATTTTTTTACCATTTGTTCCACATACATATCAGTTCTAGATGTATTGGCCGTCCAATTTTTGTCACGGCTGTTCCGGTAGCTCCCTATTTTTCATGGTTGATTTGCCTTACTTTTGTATGATTTGTGTGTCAGCAACAGTTTGCGCTTAGTATGTTTCTTTGCCTGCTTGTTTATTGCTGGCATAATGGACATTATGTTGGGAATATTGTCCCTGTTGGAAAACGGTCCCAAGCATTGCACTGCACAAAAGTAAACAGGAAAACAATTGTTGTTTGACACACAGGTCCGAGCGCGCGCTCATGACGACGAACATTCTGTTTCAATGTTTTTCCATGCCAGTGCGTGTTTGTTCCTCTGACGATTGCTTGCTCTTTGGCTCGTGGTTTCGATTTAATCTTTTAGAAAGGGTGACTGATGCGAGATGCAAGTTGGACTTCATGACACGAGCTTTTGCATACTACTGGGTGCCAGGCCAGCAAGCGGTTTGGTTTCAGGCACGAAGAAATGTGTACCTGTGGATCCTTTTCCATGAGGTGACAATGATGACCAAGAGCATCCCAATGCCTTTGAAGTGGTTCACCAAGGACATTGTTGTGAAATGAACTGGTGGACAGAACGTGATTCTCATCTCACATTGATTCACATTGATCCTTATTTGTTGATTTCGTTTGGCAATGCAACGATTGCAGGACATGGCGTTAAATTGAAGGATGTGAAAGCTGGTTTTCCGTTGCCTGGACAGTACCATTTCCGATTCAAAATGAAATGGGAGTTTTGTCCTGAGGTCCTAGGGCTGCACAGGCTGATGCGTGACAGTTTGAAGATAACTCTTTGTGGGCATTTTAAAACACGGTTAAGAGTCTGAGGTCGGGTGCTGTGTGGATGGTCTGAGCCCAAAATCTTTTCCCATTTGACACTAGATCAAAATGCTACCCCTCCAGTGGGCCAATGAAACATCAAAAGATCTCAAACATGTTTCTTTCTTTTCTGCAGAGCTATATGATTACGTATAGTTGTGGACATTGCTTTACCTATGTCTCAGGATGTGACAAATGAAGAATCAATGGCAACCAACCCAGTTTGCTTCATCGATGTTGATGAGAGTCACCTTGTCGATTGATCCAGACTCCAAACGTTGAGGTGCCAACTTTCGAAGACAAAGTCATTGCCAAGGCATGGTGTAGGTGATTGGCAGGTAATTCGGAACGTTTCCCAAACATTCCTCTGTTGTTTTTTCTGGACAGGGAGAAAGTCTATATTTTTTGGATTTGGAAGTCCCTTCTCTTGTCATACAACATCAACTTCTTTTGTTCTCATTCAAAGGACACACTTAATATCCCAAAGGCATCTTCGAATTTGCTACTTCTCAGCATTGCAGCAGAGGTCAGCTAGCACAAATGTGCAGGCAACGACCATTATCTTAGTTGCAAGTGGTTCTCGAACCATGGCAGGTCTTGCGCGTGAATTGGGGAACGCAGAAGTAGATTTCTCAGAATTTTCCTTTGAGAAACCCGCAAGCACAGTACCTGTTGAAGTTTTCAGAAAGTCACAGATTGTGGCAAGGCCTGTGCCATCAGCATCAGACGTGCCGTCGGTCTTGCTGACATTTTATGGGCAGTATTCATGGACAGTACGCAAACGTTGTCGACGATGAGATCAGAAGTTCTCGACATTGCCGCTTCACCTTTTTACATTTCGCAAGATCCATGACAGGCATCGCCAGAGACTTCACCTTTGGTGTAGCTTTCATGATTTTTGAACGCATGGAATGCATGGCGGGTGAAAATGGGGGAGTCAGAATGGTTTTTGGCGAGCTGTCTCTTGTGCTGGCTAAGAGCTAACACATGTGCAGATGCTAAGCTGGGACCCAATTTCTTGGCTTGAAGTTCTGAAGGAATCGTTTTTGGTTTGTTAAGCAATCTCCTTCCTGGAGCAGAACCCTTTGGAGTCTTTGGAAGAAGATCTCTCGGAAGTCTCCACTGTTGTGAAAATTCATCCTTTGATTGCTTTACTCCCCACATCTCCCAGAAATATCTTGGAGCTTCAGACACAGTTTCTTTGCTAGTTCAAGTCCACAATGGCATGCGAGAGATGTCATGACATTGCGAAGAAAACCCAGTGAAAACCCACTGATTGACTATCTTCGATGCCATGTGCAACTACCTCATACAAAGATGGGCAAAAATGCGCCAGTGGTTGAGTTGATATAGTCAATGTAGTCACTTGCACATGTACAACATGTTCCTTAAATATACATTTTATATACATCTCCAAGCTCCACTAATAAGAACAGTTCCTGGGAAGTGCCTTTTTTCTTCCACCTCTTGAATTCGCAGGGAAGAAATAGAAGGCAAGAAGAAGGCTAAAGAATCGATGCCTTTTAACATTGTAGTTGGTGAGACATATCTTTCTGGAATGTTGTGGGAGAATTGTGGCTGTGGGACCGAGAGGCAAACATCACAAACATGAGTTTGTATCTAGGACTAGTCTTTCCCTGCCAGGAGATGAACTGTGGTTGACTGTTTGTTTAAGTCTCTGCTAGTGTCTCGTTTCTTTTTCTATGCCAGGCCTCTGGTGATTCTGAGGATCTGCTGTTTGGAGAAAGCAAGAGCCCAAGAGAAATCTTCTCCACAGAGAGATGTCTGAGTACGGTGTATGTCTTCCGAACACAAGACGTAGCGCATGCGGCGCATGTGCACCTTGCATCTACTTCTGCACCTCTTGTCGAGGTTCCGCTCCAGTTGGCCAACCAAAGACTTCCGGAAAGGAGAATTGTTATCGCGACTAAAGCCACGCAAAGTCTTGAATGATTTGAGCTCTTGTGGCTTCACAGGTCTACGGTGATCGTTGGCACCATCACACCAATTATGATACAGAAACCAAATCATTGCAAGAAGTAAGGTGAAAATAAGTTCCAACACACCCACACCCGAAGCAACTGTGACAAGAACATCTCATTCTCAAGAAGAACGATTTATTCTCTAGCAGGTTCAACAGTTCTAAGACTGCCTTTGTAAGCTCAATTTGTCCCACCCTACAGATCTCAAGGACAAATCCAGGAGCAGGAAGGTTTGACTGCAAACACTAATTTGTTTCTACGATTCAAGTGGTAGCTAGGTTTTGTTTTGATTGACTCTGAGAGTTTGAAATGGTTTGCAGTCGAATAAAGTAATAAAGTAAATGAAGAAGTCCAAGTCTTGTTCGTCTTGTTCGTCTTGTTCGTCTTGTTCGTCTTGTTCGCTTGAATCTTTTGGGTCTTTTCGTCAAGGCACTTGTCGTTTCTTTCCGAGCAGGACGACTTCGACATGCTTTTCGGCTGAGCCTGGTTTAGCTTAGCATCTCCGCTGCCGAACTGGACATAACCATGACTTCATGACTTGCTGGACTCCAAGTTGGAAGGTCGAGTGTGCATCTCAGCGACTCATCAAGCTCGAAGTTTCAGTAGCTGCAGCAGAAGATCGCGCCAGTGCATTGGCATCAAATGGCTAGAAATTTGTCCTTGCGCTTGTGATCAATTGAGGGCTGTCACAGTGTTTGTGGTTGTGCAAAAATAGTGTTGTCACAATGATGGAGTCATCATTTGACAGGTGGATAAGAGGCAAACCTGCACGTATTGCAGCCATGTTATCATGTTTCATCTCAATCGTAAGCTCACAACTTATTCAATTCAATTTGCGAAATGATAGTGGTCAGGAAATCATCCACCCACACAACCTTGTGGGGGCTAGAACTTCCTTGATCACACATGCTGCATAGCTTCACAAGCTGCACCAAGACACATTTTGGATTCACTCTGGATTCAGTCACGTGTTGCATGTTTTCTGCATGCCCACAGTGCCTGATTGAACTTTAGATTCAAACGACATTTTCATGCATTTCATGCCTAACCACCTATCTTTGAATATTTTCTATCCGATTACTGCACGTGCACGTGCTGATGACTTTCACTTCATCTCCTCGGCTCAGACACGAATGAATGCGAATTCGATCCGAGCAGCGAACAGCTTTTGGCTTAAAGGGCTCCCAACAAATTCACAGATTGCCACATTGAAAAACACAGATCTCAGGGCGATTCTGTCTAAAAGCACATTTCTAGCACATTTCTAACGCATTGCTGACACAAAAAGTTTGGATACTTTGATATGCTTTGCATCTTCACATTCTGAACGATTCTTGACCCAATCAATTTGAGACTTGGCATTTCTGCGCTGCAACTATAAAAGAGAGTGTCAGACTTTTACAGTTTTGCAAGTATGCGGGAAGTCTTAAACTAGACGATGCACTTGAGGCGCATTTCAGGAGCATGTGAGGTTGGTGTTTATAACTGATAGAAGCTTGATTTGAATCAGCTGATGGAATGACAGTGCAAGCCCCAGATCAAATGGTATGGAATTAGATGAATTCAATGCATGATAAGAGTTGTTCATTTGAGCCAGCAAGACCTTTTGGGGACGGAGATATTGCAACGGATTTCATTCAGATCTCTCTTCGTAGATCTCTCTTCGTACTGCGCGAAGCTTGTGCCAGGTGCTTGTTGGGGAAGTCCTATGGCATCTTCGCGAGAAGCTGGCATGTTCTGGTGCGATAGGGTGCTTTGAGATGCTCTGTGAAAGTCAAGCACCACGCAAAGCCAACAGAAAGGTGTTGTTGGCGAGATCTCATTCAGCTGAAGCATGTCTTCTTGTTTGAGACTTCAAAGTGCTGGAGACTGTGCTGAGAACAAGGCCGAAGAGTTCTTTTTAGATGTTGCGGACGATGGCTATGTGGTAGCCTCTTTCACTCAGGTGCAACTCTGAGCACTGGAAGTTGATGAAATATCCAGAGTGAGCTGATATTTTGCCACTGTTGCGATGTAACCAATGTAACTATAAACTTGGGAGGTTGATGATGCAGAGGCGGTTTCAACTTTCAGACTTCGACTTGTTTTGTAGCATCATGTCGTCAGTGTCCCGGAAGGCAGAGGAGTTGAAGAGGCAAAGCGAATTGGGCGTATGGTGACTTTGTTGCAAAGTGAGGATTGTCCGAAGTCAACAAAGGTATCAGGTCTGAAAGGAGAGGTACCTCGGGTCATAACTGCCAGCTAGAGGCATGTGTGCCGCATGAACGATTGCCTTGCTGAGTGTGCTTCACTCTCAGAGACTTATAGGAAAGGCATCGAAAAGAACGAATTTGGACACATTTCTGGGGTGGATTGTTTGATTGAAAACACCCAGAATTCACAGAGGTGGCAGCAGGTTGTAGCTGCAGCCGGTCGATCAATCCATCTGCGCGCGATACCTTTCTCAGGAGAGCATGTGATATTTACTTGTTCCACTCCTGCTTAATCCTCCAAGTATTCAAATTCTGTTGCTTCTATTTTTTTTTTTTGCCTCGTGCTCCTTTCCACTCCCCACACTTGCATTTCAGGATGGCGGCTGAGCACATCACCAGCAATTTTGCAGATCAGAAGGAGGCTGAACATTCTTCTCATTTGACAAGAGAAAGAACATTTGTGAAGTGCTTGGTGGCCTTCAAGCGGCTACCGAACGTGCTTGGAATGAAGCCTAGACTTGAGATGCAGAAACTCTGGGTTCAACTCTATACTCAAGGATTAGATGAAATTGAGAAAGCTGACAACTGACAACCATGTAAAAAAACAAATCGATTATAAATGACTATGTAATCAAAGACATTTGTGCATTTTTTAGAAATGTCTTGAGCAAGTCTGGGTGCCTTGTTTTTTCATGGACGCCTTGCGTCCTGGTGGTCGGGTGCTTTTGCATAGCTTGGCAATGGAAGAACTTAATGGAGCTGTTGGACATTTGCAAACCTTCCATGAAGAGAGAGGCGAGGACCTACCAAAGCATAATTGAGAGAAGAATCTAGAAGAAGGAAAGTTTTTTTTAAAGTCAAAGTCGTTGCTTTTGCGGCATGCAAGGTTAGCTGGTTAGCTGCTATGCTTTTTTGGAACATTTTGAAACATTTTGAAACACTCAGACAATTTGAAACCCTGAGGCAGATGGGCTGTCAAAGTGGGACCAAGTGCACCAAAACTGCTGAAGCCAGCGAATCTCAAGGCAATCGACGCAATCGACGTGGCCGTACCGAGCATTCCGAGCATCACAGCTGAGATTCTCGGTGAAGACATTTTTCTCCGGATTTGCCACTTCCTTCCAGCAGGAAGTGTTACGGCCACTTCCAACTGCAGCTGCAACGTGCATAAGCAATTGAAGGAGAGTGTTTCTTTGTGGCAATCCTTGTGCTATTCCTTGTTGGATGATGCGGTGATTACATTGCATTTGGCTGCTTCAGATTCTGGAGTTCATGCAGATCAAAGTGCAGAATTCTGGAGGACGCTTTTCCGCGCAGGCTACAAGCCGATTGCGTTTTACTACGAGCACAGTCTTCGAAAGCGATGCTTACACTCAAGTGAGTGCTTTCAACAGAGCATCATTCAGAGCAATGGATATAGTGCCACATCGGAAAGCCCTGGAATCTCCGAAAGGTTGGAGCACCTGGACAGTGCAGTTTATTTTGAAAAGCGTCAAAAAATCCTTGGTGCGTCTGGCCATACTGCATCTGCATTGAAGGACTTTGTGGTGGTCATAGGGGGTTGGAGACCCTGGAGTTTAGGGACAGATTTGCATGTCGCTGTTTTGGATTTGTTAAATATGAAATTGTCCGAGCCTCCTTTGGCTTCTGAATCGTATCAGCCGATGCGTCGACTTCGCCACTCCAGCTGTACGGTGCGCCGTGGAGGCTCCCCATGCATTCTAGTTTTGGGCGGCTGCAATGATAAAAGTCACGATCCTTGTGACGGACTCCAAACTCTTCTTTTCCTTGAACTTCTTCAAGGTGGTAAGCCCGGGAAACCTGATTGCCACACTGTGGGTCATGGTGATGGAAGTGATACAAGTTTGGAGATCAACTGGAGGAAAGTATCTGCCACTGGACCGGTTCCCCAAGCGATTTGGCATCATGCAGCAGATTCCTTTGCCGGAGGGCAAAAAGTGGTGGTTTTCGGTGGGGACATTCCTGCTCGGGATCCAGAGTTTACTTTCATTGGGGATAGGGCCTATGCAAACTATGTGTACATATTGGATATTGACTCTCAGCAGTGGGAGCGTGTCCAGACACAAGGTCAGATTCCGCACTGGAGATCTCTACACTTTGGCGCAACCTTCTCTTCCAACACAACTGCAGAGCACTTTGTGATCATGGGTGGCTGCGACGAGCATTTGGAAATTTTTCAGGGAGGTAGACCAGCCGTCATGGTTGGCTACTCGTTAAACTTGAAAACTCTGAGCTGGAAGAGGGGCGCAGAAAGGCGGAAAGGGAAGCCGCTCTTTGTCCCAGCACCCCGAATGCGGTTTGGTGCGCAGCGTTATGGACGGCATTTGTTAGTCTATGGCGGCCATGGGACGGAAGCAATCCCTGAGGAGGAAGAACTGCTCGTGTTGAACACGACAAATCTGGAGTGGCAATTTGCACAAATTGCCAACCAAGCTTCAGAGTTTGGTGTGGCACCCGCTGCAGCCTTGGCTGGCGGATGTGTTCTTGGAGGTGTTGAACTTGGTCTGAGAGGAGCACATCCAGTCCCAAAGTTGGACTTCATTTGTCTGAATCCGTTTGGAGGGCAACCAGGTCTTAGCCTGCTGGATTGACCCCAGGGACATCATTTTAAAGTTACACTACAGCGGAAATTCCGAAGGATATGAAGCATCAGATTGTACGTGTATGTAACTTACGCGTGTGAGGGTTGATATGGGTTGACCCTGGAATGGAGGTTACATCTTTCATGTGTGTTTTGTGAATGTCTAGTTTTTGGATCTCTTGTATGAAGAGCTAAAAATATAGCTTTGCATTCTGAGGAGTTGACTTACTCTACAATATACATGCATACTCAGCTTTCTGACATTTACCATGATTCCAATTCTTTTGATGTAATTACATTTTTGAGGTACTGTGTCTAAGACACTCGTGGTCGAGGTAAAATGTTACCGTCACGCTTTATTTACTCATTTGTTATTTGTTCGAGAGTTTCCACATTCCTGACCCGACGGCTTGCTATGCAACCTACGGCAGGTTTGCTATGCATCCTTGGGCAGCGGCTTGCTGCGCTTTGACTTCAGCTTGTTAGAGATGCTCCTCGCCAAAGGCAGGAGGGCCTAGAGGTATAAAAGTCTGTTCCACATGCGTTTACTTCTGAAACCCTTCTTTTCTACACCCTGGAAACCCTCTCCGAAGAAACATTTGGAAGTCACGAATGTTCGGTTTCTCATGCTTGGCCTATGCGTTCATGGGATTGTGATGCGCTATGAAACGTTGCCCACAGCACACTCCTTTTGCATGCAGTGATGCAAGACGTCTCAAAATTCGCGGGCTTTGAGGTGTGCCGGTGACATCTGTGCACTTGGTAGATTCACAATATGAACCTGATGCTCAGGCACGGCGGCACGGCCTCTCAATTCCGTGCATTTAGCGACAGATTCAACAGCATTCATTCCGACAGTTTGTGATTTGAAGTGAATCTGCACTGACGAGCATCCAACTCCATACACAGCAACATTACTGACCTCATCCTCCTGCATTGGCTGGCGGAGCAAGTGGCTTGGGGACAAAGAGGAACCCCCTCCCTACTAGCTAAAGCCAACAGCTGGTTATGCCTCCGGATGATCACGCCCTTTAGTACTACCGGTGCGGGCGGATTTGATAGCAGTGCACTACAAACAATTTAGGAAACAGTGCGACACCTGCCCAGGGGTACATGCGGCACAAAGTGGCCTTAGCACAATTTGCATCCTGGTTCGCTTCTCGTGGGGTGGAGGTGTGGACCCTGCCTAGTTGGAGGTGAGACTTCAGTTGCTAACAATAACTCTGTCATTCCGTCACTGTTTTGCAGCCTTTCGCCTTTGGCAAGGTTTATGGGCACTATTCTTTGGAACGATATGCATTTGAGGCCAGGAGAACTTCAGTGAGCCCCTCAGTGCTGAGAGAGAAGCTGAAGTAAACTAAGGGAAATTGATCGAAGCTTGCTTGACGTCACGACGTCTCGTAGTGCAAGCCTGAGGCTTTACCAGCTGCGGTCTTGCAGGTGGATTGCTTCGAACTCACAGCTGTTTTTGACCAGGAGGCCAGGATAGCTAGAAGCTCTAGAACATGGACATACGATGACCGATGATTCCATCTCAAATATCGTAAGGAAGATATTGCAACAAGGATGTAGGTGGTCTTCCTTTTCAAAAGAATCGTGCCTGAAGAGGGCAGGTTCCTCCAATTGTGAGGCGTTGTGCTCTAGTGTCAAGCATTGTTGGCTTTCCATGGTGTAGTGGAGTTCTGAAATAGATATGGCAATGTGTTTGTATTGATTGCTGCCTTTCAATAGATTGAAGTAGCAAGAAATCGAAGCTGTAGCCTTTCCGAAGGTGAAGCCGGCACTAGAGGAAGTGCTTCAACTTGGAGGTCTTTACTGTGCGCTGACCTCTAGAGAGGCCTGCCACGAGACTGCGTTGAAAGTTGAATAGCTGCCTTCTCGAAGATGTTGCACTTCTGTCTTGCATTTTCGTGGGTCCTGCAGAGTTTTGTGATATTTTGTGTACTGTTTGTATGGCAGTGTTTGAGCAGGGTGCCAGTGGAGCTGGATCAATGGGCTCTACTTGCGCCTGGGCAGAGGCGACAAGCTTCCAAGGGTTCTCAATCTTTTGCGTTGGATAAAATGTCAACGGATGTCGCTCATTGCAGCATGAGAGTCACGCTCTCTCACATTTGTGGTTGCATGATATGATATGCTGTAGTATTCATAGGATTGAGGTTGTAAATTGCAAATGTATAAATCAATTGGCAATGCAATGAGTATACGGTATACTAGGCCATTGGGTAAACCCGTAGTTATGTACAGTTCATCCTTATTTGGCGGTATTCTCTCGGGTCATTTGGGGCACCACTATTTTGGAACCTCCCTAAGCTGTGTCTTTGGCACTCTGCAGTTGTGAGCAACCAACATTCCACGCTTGCCTTTTTGGCATTAGGCTATGGAGATGCATCATTTGTGTCCATTTGTGTATTAATTGAGGTGAGACGAGTGTATCACTCACTTGCTTGGTTTGTGCTTTGCACTTCGATCCGTCCGCCAAGCTTTTGCCCAAGCATCCAAGATAGAGCGCGTGCTCCCTTGTCCTGAAGGAGCCTGGAAGGGACATAAAGAAACAGCAAACCAAACGACCAAACGAATCGACATCTTTGTCAGGATGGCAGACTCTGGTGGAGCTGGGCGTGGCACTGCTGCAGCATCTGCTTGCTCCTTAGAATTCGAAATACCAGCATCGGCAGCTCTTTTCAGCCAGCCATTTGCAATTTGCTACTCAAAGACTAGCAGATGTTGACGATTTGGTGCATTTGTATTCAATCATCTAGGTAGAATCGACTGCGTTCCTGGAAAAGTGTTGATAGTAGCAGTGTTGCGAGTTGAGACACGAGAATTTGTTGGATCATCGTTGATGCTTCATTGAATTCTTGAAGAAAGCATCGCATCGCAGGTTGGTGGCTCCAGAACGGCGCTGGCACGCCGCACAACTGCTAGGCACGATGCGACGCGACGATTGCCCGAGACTTGCAAGAAACAGCTGGATTTTCGCAGTGCTGGCAGGACAGGGGCCGGAGCTGGTGCCAACAGTGGCAAAAAGGCGGATTCCTATGTCTGAATGTCTCAAAGTGTGTTCTAGCTATGCGTTCTCCACGTGTTTGGTACGTGGAGATAGGGACAGCTGACAGCTCTTGCTTTGTGTTGTTTACAGGCAGGTGGCGGCGGCGGAGGTGGCATCTTGAAATTCTACAGCGACGATACCCCAGGCTTGAAGGTATCAACCTTGGACACAAAGATTCAAAGGTCGCTGCAAGTGCAGAATTGACGAATTGACGATTCCAAGTGTGGTCTTATGGCTGACGACAAGTGGCGGATCCCTCAGGTCGGACCCACCACAGTCCTAGTCCTGTCTCTGGTGTTCATGGCCATCGTGTGCTCCTTGCCAGCAAAGTCATAGCTTGTGGCATGCTGACAATGGGGTGACTGCACCAAAGCTTTTTGTCTTGCTGAACCTCTTTGCTAAACCTTCAAGGCTCTTTGCATATCCTGGGCAAATTCCGCAGTGGCTAGTTGTAAGACGAACCGGCACTGCTCTTAGTGTGCTTAGTGCTGATTAGTTGAAGGCAATTTCAATCATTCGCAAGCACTGAGGCATGCAATGAGGCCTGGGCATCTCGGCTAAGACGACCCCTTTGAGCAGAGAAAGGCATGATAGTACCCAGTGAAAGAAACCTTGATTTGTGTTGATTTGGTCAAAGTTCAAGCTCGACAGTTCTGATTCCAGCCAGAGCTTTGCTCAATCCACCGGGCACAAAGGATGCCAGGAGATGAAATCAATTTTGCTATGAGGCCCTCCGTTTCGCAGCTTGAGTGATCAAAAAGGGGCGCTCTTTCCTAGGATTTCAATACCCAAAGGTCTGAAGTCTTGACTGTGGGAAAGTGCTTTCTCACCGACCAACAGAATTGCCCCGCATGCAGGTTTGGCGTTTGCTTCCAGAAACTGGTCGGATGAAAATGGAATCTCTAACATGCTTCAGGCGCATCCTGATCGTTGTAATCAGGTCATAAGCGAATCAAAGCCTCTTCAAAAAACAGTTTTTCAAGGCCTGGCGACACGCGCCAGGACCTCAGGACCTTAATTGTGTCTGTCTAATCAACATACCCCTGACTTGGGTGGGTCTGTTGGCTTGCTCCTATCCTGGAGGTGGTATTGATGTCGACGTTGAGAAGCCTTTGCCTCGTGTCATTGGACACTGAGATCCACGGTGAATGGCAGCATGTACATAGTGCCACTTAGTGTCCGCCAGCCCCTGCCCCCAAAAAAGGCTGCTAGGGACACCAGTGTTTTGGCAAGACATACTTGCATTGCAGTTTGTTCAAGCAGGGTTTGCAGCCCGTAAAAGTGATGCTACTAGCTGCTTCAAATGAAGAGAAGCTGCTCAGGTGCTTCTTTTCCTACTATAATACACTTTGAACGTTTCTTCGTCAGCTTATTTTTTGAACATGCTTCCGGAGTTTGGCTGGGAAAACAGTCTAGACCCGTCGACGTGAAGCTCGACCCCTACCATGGCAGCGCTTTTTATTTCTGTGCTTTCTTTGTCTCAAGCTTAGATGCTTTAATGAGCACGACGGGTGTGCATATCCTAAAAGTCTGAAAGGCTTTTGTTTGCTATCAAGAAATAGTGCCAGTGGGCAAGCCTCTGGCCATTGTCATCGTCAGGATTCTTGTGCCTGCAGTGGCAGACCCCGACTTTGGGAAAGCAGCGCAGAATATGATTGATAAGATCCAAAGTGGCCGCGGGCCTAGGAAAACGTAGAATCATAGTCGAAAATGAAAGTGCTCAATGTTTTCATTGCACTCTTTTGCTTCAGCTTTGCCTGCTCTTGGATTGCTATGAAGCTGCATCATGTTCAGGTGACAAGTCATTGCCTGTCTTGAAAGAGCTCAGCCCGCAGGTGAAGGCCCAGCCGTGCAAACAAACCAGCAAAAGAGTCAGGAAGAAGAGCAAGGGGTGCTGCTTCTTGCTGTTAGATCTGCCTCGCTTTGCCAAGCAGCTGTTTGCACAGGCAAACTTGCTACGCCCACCAGTGAGCTTCTCATTTTTTCTATCATTGCGTTCTATAGAAGCAATATGCTTTTAGTTCAGAAAAGTACTGCAGATCAAAATAGAAGCGATTGTCTGAGCTGCGAGGAAAAAGTGAAAACAATGACTGCTCGCGATCCCATGAAAGCCCTACCTAAGGCTCGGCTGGTCTCCATCAAGTTGTGCATGCATGAATACTCCATTTTAAAAAGATATGCTGTATATTGTTGTATAGATATGCATAGATTATATTCAGACATATTCAGATATATTCGTTTATATGGATTTCGCGAATGGTGAGGCCAGGGGTCGGTCGTGAGTTCAACGTTGACATTGTGATTTTGAGGCCAAAGAGATGCCCAAAGCATTTGCAGAGCTCTTGGATCCCTTTGAGCGCGATGACAGACAGCCCACTTTTCATGCACTGAGTCAAAAACCTTTAGAAATCGAACTAGGATGCCTCAACTGAGTAGCACGGGCACACTGACCCAGAGGGAAGGCACTTTCTGTACTGAGGATGATTTTCCAAAGATTGACTTCGAGAAGCCACTGAACAAGTCAATCCTTTCAAAAGACTTGGAGAAGATCGTTGACAAGGACTGTCTTCTGTTAAGTGTCTTCAGCCAACTCACATTTGCAGACAAAATGCAGCAAGTCCAGACGTGACCACAAATGTCACAAGGATCGGGCACGTGAGAACAAGAGGCTCAAGTCAGCTCTTGCGAGGTTGTCCCAAATCTACGAGGCAGGCACAAAGGGAAACAGCACGAAGGAGAGCGAAGTCAATTGGAAGTGGACATGAACATAATAAATGAACCCACACCCGACGCAGAAACGTGTTGGGCCGGATGGCTTCGCTCTGGTCGGAAAGCCGCTGCAACGGCTAAATGAGAAGGAGGAGTGGTCTTGTCTCTTGGAGACTCACTTGTTGTTGACGGATGCCAGTCAAAATGACTGAACAATGAATACTGTTGAGATTCTTTTGAGATGAGGGTGCATAGTGAAATGCGTCTTTCCATCAGGACGTGCCGCTCCTTTGGAATCCGAGCAGCATTTCACTGACAGGACTTTGCGCAAGGAGCCCAACCTCCCCATGTACAAAATGACATGTTGAAGCACCAGATACCAGGTTACAAGATAATATTTGACATTGCTGTTTGTGTCCTTAGCCACTGTTCCCAAGGCCTTTGTCGGACTTTCTCTTCTAGGCTTTGGTCTGATCGTTCTCCGTTGGACGCGACAAGGCTTGGATGACACTCATTAAGACCGCAATGTTGTACGTTCTGAAAACCACTTGTACAATGTGTCGTCATGACGTCATGCATTGTGCTCTGTGCTTGGGGCAAGCAAAACATGAAATGGCACGAAGATGCGAGCACCGCTTTGGCCGCAGGTTCAGATCGTTTATCTGTGGTCTCAGACTCTGAGGCTGGTAATGGCTGGTACTATTCACTAGACTTGCTTTTGAGCGAATTGGAATTCAAAACACTTCGATTCTAAGAAGCAATTTGAACGAAAAAAACAAAAAATGTCAACGAAAATCTCTCCGAAAATCGGAGATTGAATCCCATCGTGGCCCCCTGCACCTTCAGGAGCTGGAGGATCCACTGGAGACTGCACCATAGGGGTAACTCACCCTCACCGGGTAGAACAGACCGCTCCAATGTCTTAGACACAGCGCAATTGTAGCATTGGAGCTGCACCGTGTGAGTCAGATCAGTGTAGCTTGAGTGTGAGTGTTGTGTTTCTTCACCAAAGAGTGAGAGCACCACATTTCACAGAGCCATATTCACTTGAGCGCCTCAAGCTTGCAGCATGGGCAAAGCAGTAAATAACAATTTGGTCTCCTTCGAAGCGTATCAGTTTCTTTTTTGATTCTTGTTTGATGGACGCTCAGGCTTGTCTTGACTGGACAACGGAGCGATGCTGCAAAATATTGCAGTGTAGCGGCTCCGCCAACACTTGACGGCTTGTTGCTTTTCGGAGAGCCAGTTGTGATCAGGCAGATGTTGTTGCAATTTTCTAGGTTCCATCATGCTCAGATCGTTGCATGTGACTTGAGAGTTTCCCGAGACATTTTGCTGATCTCAGCTACATGCGTAGTAGTCAACCACAACACAGCGCACCTCTTTGCAGCAATGGATTTGGAGAAGCAGGCTGAAGAGATGGCTGAGAAGGCAGGTCAAAGGTTCCATTCGGTCCGAAGCACATGTAAATGAAAGTGCCCAGACTGTCAGCTCTCCAAACATATCAGAAAGGAGGCATAAATAAAATAAAGTTTCAAGGTCATTTTTATGCCGGAAAGTTCAAATCGGTCATCCAAGTATCTTGAAATTTGTATCTAGATCAGGCTCTTGCTTCTTTGCCTCCAGCTGCACGAGCAGCCAAGCTCGAGACAGATGCTTGGCAAAGTTCTGATGAGCAAGTCAGCAAGCGGTGGCTTTTACCTCTACACTTCCACGGAAAAGGGAGGTTACTGCATGTGAGTTTATATGTTAGTAATGGCGCTCAGATTCAAAATATTCATAGTGATGGAAAGGATTGCCAAAATGACTTAAACGCTGACCCTCTCCGGTGAGGTGAAAGCTGGGATTCTGAAGCGCTTGCAGGCTACGCAAGCAACAAATGCCACAGCTCCTCCACCACCACCAGCTGCAGCACCTCCACCACCACCAGAGCCCGATCCTGCGCAAGCTGATGATTCGGATGCGAATTCCTTGCCTTTGGTGCCGGGTGTTGAGCTTTTCGGAGATATGCCATGGTTCGCAGATCTGAAATTGCGAGGCCGTCTTCTTCAGGAGGTTCGACAGGCTCATGCAGCAGAGAAAATTCTGGTTGGTGCCCCTGCCGAAGAGATTCAACGCATTCTTTCACGCAAGGGCGGACAGCTGTTAGCAGCTGGAGCAGTCTTGCGCTTGGGAGGGGTTCATCACGGTGGTTATGGAGAGTCTGACATCAACTATGCTTACCGTCAGCTATCGAGAGCTCTGCATCCTGATAAGAACCCCGGCATTCCAGAGGTGGGGGTGTTGACCTGTGCCATTTGAAATTTTTGGTTTGGCTTTGCACAGCCGCTGGTTCTCTGTTGGAGCCTTGCAGCTTTGCAGAGTTAACTTCTTTTGCAGGCGCATGATTCCTTCAAACGCCTTGGCGAAGCAGCTGAGGCGGGGAAATGATGGGAACACTAAAAGCCAATAAGGTCACGTTGCATCATGGTTTAGAATTTAGAACCATCAATGATAGTTCTCTGGTGCATCTGCAAGCAGTTCCGCAGTGAGGAGCTAAAACAAGTCCTTGCCGAATCTCGCATAGCTCTCAACAGCTTCTGCCAAGTCACGTTGGGAGCGCCTGCAGCGTCTGAGAGTCTTGAGCGACCGTTGCTTGGCCATAAAACTGCCCTCGATTCGTCTCGATTCGAAAAGGTTTGTTGCAATGAAGGAATGATATGAGCATCTCGCACATCTCGCACATCTCGCATCCTCCTCATGTTTTTCTGGGGTCTTGGACTGTTTGCATTGGAAAATGGATGAGAACGTCTCCAATCCCAAGCTTTGCAAGGGGCTGCATGAGCGTTCTTGAAGCGCCTGAAATTGTTATCTAAAGTGCTCGAATTGCAAATTTGAGGCAGGGTGAGCTT
Organism: Breviolum minutum Mf 1.05b.01; assembly: GCA_000507305.1. NCBI lineage: Eukaryota > Dinophyceae > Suessiales > Symbiodiniaceae > Breviolum > Breviolum minutum. The sequence continues at coordinate 26,898 of DF239788.1, forward strand.
ATGGCAGAGGCAAGCAGACTATTGGCGGCTGTTTTGTCAGTCTCAGGCGGGATTATATAGATCAATAATGAAAAAACTAGTGGCCGAACTTTCACTTCTTCGCTGAGATTGCCAAAAGCAACCTGTAAAGTATGTGAAACTCCTGACTGTTTCTGGAATGTTCATAGCGACTCTAGGCAATTTTTTTCCATTATTTTCCCACTATTGAAAATGCAGGATGGCTATCACGTGATTTCAATCCCTGTCAAAAGTCTCGCTTGTCTCGCTTTGGCGCAAGAGTTGCACGGCTGTGCTGCCGTCAATGTTGTTACTGTATATGTCCAGGCGAAGGCACGATCTCAGAAACTGCGCTGTGGCGTGCTCCACGTGTTTTTGTGCTCCAGACCGCTTTTTGGAAATGCCAACCACAGGAGCTGAAATGTTCAAAATCACATGGATCACATGTTTGATATTCTTTGTATGTGAGCCACTTAGCTATTATTTGAATTTGCCGCTAGGACCTTCTGACCAAGTGGTGCTCCGCTTCAATGCTTTCAAGTTCACATGTATTGTGTGAAGTTTTTTTTTGAACCTTTGCAATACCTCAGTTATACTTCAAGTTATACTCAATGAACTCTTCAAATCCCAGCTGTTCACAGCTGTTTTTGAAGGTACCAAGAGCCGCAACTGCTGGAGTTTTTTGGTTCGAACGGACTGCGCATTGCGTATGACTGTGCGAAGAAGCGCTTCAGAGCCCAATTTCTCTGTCTCCTAAGTCGTACGGCAGAGGCCGAAGCACGACGAAATGATAGCTGCGTGCGAGGGAGCTGGCAGAAGGCCCGTGGGGATTTGAGGGGAAAAAATGGCTGTTGAGAGTGGCACCTTTTATGGGAGATTTGACAAACGGTTAAGTTATTATAATTATTATTATTAGTTTTTATCTATCTATATGTGATTATATGTGTGTACTTTGGGAGGGAGTTGTTGCTCCCCCATAGACGAAGTGACCGCCAGCCAAAGCCCTTGCAGTCACTGTTCGTCAATTCATGGTTTTTGTCACCTGGCACAAAGGTGGACCAATACTCAATAGCTTTGTTACTCTGAATTCGATGGTCCCTTTTGTGTGGGTTTTAGGGGGCATATGTAGGGCAGGCCCTTGTGTGAGACCGCATGGATTAGTATGGCAGTTCAGGTGGAGTGTCCTCATACGAGACATATTATACCGTCTTTTTTTTCCTTTACCATTTTTTGAAGCGGGAATTCATTGCTCCACTATTGTTTGGACAGGTGTATTAAATCGATTAAAATTGGAAATGGGGAGGGTCAACCACAACCAGGAGCCCCTCATGCCTACATGGGGAAATCCATGCTATTTCTTGCTATTTTGTGTCTGCAAAGGTTTTGAGCAATTTCCCGGAAGTGAGCCTTTGGAAGGCCTTGCAGGACGACTGAGTCGAATTCGTAGTGTCGCTGGCTCCGTGAAGCGTTAAGATGCAGGAAATTGGTATGACATCAAATGACATAAACTCAATCAATTCCATCAGCCTTTAGCATTATTTTTCTGTATCTGTTCAAAATTTCAAAACACAAGGAGTGTATGGTAAGAAATAATCTTTCTGCTTTCTTGCCAGCCAAACACGCGATATGGCAAGGAACGCAGAGTCGAAAGCTAGGGACTAGCAGCTACTGCGGCATCCATCATCCATTGGACCTAATTCACCAATTCTACGTTCTACATATAATTAATTAGATTTAAATTAAACAGTTTTCAATTATTTTCTGGTCTCGCGGTTCATGTTATCTGCTACTGGTATTAAGTGTTGGAAGCTTCCAGGACAAGATTCGATCTCGCGTGTGGGCTTCAGGTGTGGCTTGCGACACACCATCTTCCCTAATATTCCTCCTATTCTATGATTCCTAGCTGATCCCAGTTCTTGTTCTTGGTCCTGGTGACCTTGTGTCCTCAAACCCATCAATTAAAGACTTCATAGAACCTCCTCATTTAGGCGCTTCAGCAGCTGGAAAGCGCAGGGCGAGCAAGTGGGATGACAAGTCCGCGGCTTCTTCTACGACCGACTGGGGCAAGAAGTGGAGGGCGGTGGTCAAAGCTGTCTTGCCCAAAGATGGCAACGGTGGTGTGACTTGCTTTGACCCGGAGATGCAGAAGCTTTGTTTGGCAATGTGGAAAGATCTCACATCCTGGGCTGCTGAAGACTGTGGCCAACATCTCATGCTCTTTCAAGCTGATGAGCAAGGACAGTTGAAACTTGAAACTGCCACTAACTTATTGCGCATGTTAGGTTAAATGGTAGGATTCCCTTTGCCTTTTCCCTTTTCCTGCTGCAAAACATTTGGGGTATGGTTTATGCGCAACAGTTTTTCATCAAATCTGCTCAATCAACATGTTTGTGCAAGTCTTTGTCAGGAGATTCCGATGAGACGCAGTGGGCCTACGTGCCCGTGACAGACTTGATACTTTTGGTCGGTGAAGGCCTGGCTGGCTGCGCCGCTGAGGGCTTTGCAGTGCAAGCGGATGAAGGTCATACGAGGTGCGGCCATCAGCATTGACAGTGAGACTGAAAGGAGTGCCACAGGACCAAAAAGTATATATATATATATATATATACACATGGTACAACCAAAAAAAAGGCATTCACATTTGCTTCTGATGCAAGGCCCAGTTTTCAATCTTTACAAAGGATTCTAATACACCAAGCCCTTTCTCCTTTGCCAGGATCTCTTTTGTTGATGCCCTCAAGAACTGGCGCTCGAGCTTACGCAAGAGCCGCAGCAGTGGTCAAGAAACCTCAGACTCTGCGGTGAAACTCTGGCAAGCTAGTGCAAAAAGGGAAGCTCAAAAGATTGAAAAGTCTGGAAAGGAGAGTACAATCGGTGAGAAAGAGGAGAAAGAGGAGAAGGAGGGAGAAGCGACAAAGAAAGCGAAGACCGAAAAGCCCGAAAAGGAGACAGAAGAGACCAAGCTGAATCGTTCCCCAACGAAGGTGCTTCTCTTAACAAATCTCGTTTCTCCAACACTGGAAGAAGATGAAATTCAGAGCACTGTGGAGAAGCTGGTGGACTTTGGCAAAGTGCACGAATGCAAGATTCTGAAGGTTCCCAATGTTCCAGAAGAAGATGCGGTGCGCATATTTCTGCTATTCGATTCAGTGCAAGTGTCATCAAAAGCCTATGCTTCTTTGAAAGGACAGGTTGCTTGTTCTCAACTTCGCAAAATCTCTTTGCTTTCAGCTTTCCTTGTGAATGAGACTTTTAGTGCATCACCTTTGAACCAGATCGGCAGATTGGCACAGCCTTTGAACATCCCAGTACGACTCAGGTGATTGAGGGGCGAGCCTTGCGAGCACGTTTCTATGACGAGAGGCGCTTTCATGACGGAGACCTGCAGAAGCTCGGTGTCAATCAAAGCCTTTGAAAAAGCTAAGGAGTGCAGGAGCGCTTTTGAAAGAGGAGTGTCAATCCAATTCAATCCGGTAAGAGCGCACTTTTGAAGGTCTCAGGCATTGAGGATTTGCTTTTCCTCTCTTTAGCAGTCGTTAAGTTTAAGATGCTGCAAGGAAATCTGTGCCCAGCCGGGTGGTCCTGCTGAGTGGTCTAGTGACCTTGGAAGAGCTGGACGGAGGCTTAAAGGACAGGAAGGGGCCGAAGGGGCCGAAGGGGCCGAAGGGGCCGAAGGGGCCTGAGTTCTCTATATTCAACCATTCAGAAATCAAGACTTTGAAGATCGACCTCGAAAAGTCGAAGAGTCAAAATGCCCGTCAAAAGTCTTCAAAATGCTAAAGGGAAAACTCATTTTGAAACGTGCAATTCGAAAGCCAAACGCAGGCAAAAAACTTCTTGATTTGCTCTGGCATATATGTTCGAAATTATCAAGAAATCCAAAGAAGCGAAGAGACATATCTGAAAAAACGGCTATGAGAAGATGAAAAGGCTGACAAGTGTTTCAAAGTTGGAAAGGGACAAGGCTTTTTGATCTTTGACTTTCTGAATTGTTCCGGAAATATTTTCAGATTGGGGGAGACCGGTGGATTTTGGTAAGGGAGGATCTAGAGGATCCAGGACAGAGAAAGGGATCGTCATATTTGAAGATATCTTCTACAGTGTTGCCTCGCAGTTGCTTTTCGTGCTTAGAGTTGTTCTTTTTCTTTGGCAGCACTTGCAGATTTTTCTTTAAGACCAAAGCGTTCAATTTCAGATGTGCATCAATATGTTATATACATCATATCATCATATCCATGAATTGATTTGGGCTTGATGCTGATTCATCTCAGCTTGGACTACGCCACGACTCTTTATTTATTGTTTTCAACTTTGAATATATAAGTCTTTTGCAGGATGAAGTGATGAACTTGGCTGAGAAGTATGGGCGGCTGCAGAAGTGCGCTGTGCAAACACGCAAAGAGCTGCATGGAGATGAAGCTGTCCGAGTCTTTTTGGAGTTCGAGACTTCGCAGCACAGAACAAATCTCAGCCTTTTTGAATCCCCACAAGGTTCACTGGAACCCGCTACAACTTTCCATTCCAGCCTGAATATGAAATGACCAGGGTACTCAAACCCGACAAGTGACATATATACGAGCAAAATTGACTACCAGCTCATTGTTTCATTCGATTTATAATTTTTGCTTTCTTCAAGCGTGCAGCGCTCGCAACCTGGTCATGTGCCGCCCTTTCATTTTAATCTTTTTTACTTGGAGGCCTTCTCATTGTTTTAATTCACAAAAACATGTTGATATCAAATGCTTGTTTTCATCATGACAGGCTTCAAAGCTTCGATGACAATTGGGTAGACAACATGTCTAGTAGCCAAGCAAAGCCAATCTTTTTTGCATACTGACCATTTTGCAGCGAAAACATGTTTGGTATGTTTTGTTGAGGAAGCAGTGGATGACTCCGTGAAGGCGGTGAATCAACTCCATGGACAAGACTTTGGGCTCCGGCGCATTCGAGCGAGGTATTCCACGGAACTCGAAAGGTGAAGTCAAAGTCAAAGTCAGGAAAAAGAAGTCGAAGTCATAGGAAAACCGAACTCGAAGCCGAGAGGAAAATCTGCAAAAAGGATCACTCCAAAGAGCTCCGGGAACCATCGCTGGTCTTGGCCGTCCAGAAACGATGCTGTGAGCCGCTCGTGTTCCGAAGTGTTCGTTCAGCAGTGACGGCTTCACCGAATCCTTCACCTATCCAATAGGCGAGGCTCCATGAGACCTGGGACGTCATGAAGGCTTGTGACGGCTTCATACGGCTTGTGCAGAAGGAAAAAATCTCAAGAATGTTGTTTGCCAAGTTGAGTCAATAGGTGCAGAGGTACAGTGTTGGACTTCTCACAGGAATCACTTATGACTTATTACTGTCATGACTATGGTTTTCAAATTGCTTCGTTCAGACATTTGACAGAGATACTCTTAGCTCTCATGAAATCATTCAAGGGTGACTGGTGTGGATGCCTTTGCCTTCTCACCTCCCAGCATTCATTGTCAAAGAAATACACGTCTCATATTCTTGGGTTGCGAAAACCGCGGTGTTACGAGGTTGCAGACATTCAGAACTCCATGGGTCCATCGGTTTGAATCTAGATCAGCACTTCTCAGCAAGTCCAACAGCAGACAGCCTCCTTCCAGCATCCTTCCAGCCATGGCCCGCGTTGTGCCGAGTGGCCGGGATTTGCGTAAATACGCTCGGCTCTTCTTGCGGACAGACCAAGATTCCGACGGCTACATCAGTGCAGAAGAAGCGAGAGATGTTTTCAGTAAATCCTATTTGCCACCTGATGTTCTAATCCACATCTTCAATCAGGCGAATGTGAGCCAAAGTCCTCACTTGAGCTTCCCAGAGTTTGTTGCAGCAATGCACTTGATCCGTGAAGCACGTCACACTCAGCAGCCTGTTAGCATTTCTGCAGAGCTCATGAACTTTCTCAGCAATTTCTACGAGTCACCCTGGGATTTGGCAACTCAAGGGTCCTCAAAGTCGGCCCAAGCTATGAAGCAGAGTGCTCACAGCACGTATCAGGCTCAAGCAGCTTGGCAGAAACAAGAAATCTGACAACCCTGGTGGATCATCTTTAGTGCTTAACGTGATTGATCATCTTTCTTTTGCTGGTTTTTGCATGAATTCTTTCTGCTAGTCATGCTAGTCTCCTTTTTCTGAATGTGGGTGGCAGCTTAGAAAATAAACGAATCGTCATTTGCTCAGAATTGATTTTCAGAAATTCACAGAAATTCATACTTCAATTCATTGTCTCCTTGTTCTTGTTTTTCCTTTTGTTCCCAACGAATTGTTGAGGCAGATCTGAGCTTGGGACAAGAAATGAATTCTGTGCAGCCTGTACCACCGACGCCCGACTTCCCGAGTGCTGAGAACTTTGGCGAGACCACAAAGCCACTGGAAGAGTTTCCCGCTGAAGGCTTTGCAGACACAAACTTTGGCTTTGGACCAGAAACAGAGAAAGACGAGAAGGGAAAACGAAAAAAAGACAAAAAAGAGAAGAAAAAGAAAGCAGAAAAAGTAGAAACCAAGGACGAAATGAGCTTCGGTGCAGAGGCCACATTTGGTCACGATTCGTCTTTGGATCCAAAACCTGTCAAGGAAAGCTGGCCAAGCTTTGGCAATGAGGAAGAGATGACATTTGGTCTCCAAGATAAAGAAAGACAAAAGAAAGTCAAAAAGAAAGACACTCAGAAGGAATCCACGAATGACTTGTCTTGGCCTGATGTCCAGACAGAGTCGGCATCCCCTGTTCCTCACTTTGGCTCAACGGACCGACCCGGTAGGGACATGACCGGGACTGGAATGGCTGGCATGGCTGGTGTTGGTACGGTGCCCCAACCTCGAACGCGCTTGGGTTTGCCAGTGGAGTCTCATACTTTTCAGACAGATGGAGATCGAGATCCTGATTATGTGGCAAGGCTCGAAGAGATCCTTGGAGTTTCCAAACAGGTGCGGCACCAGGAAGCTGCACTGCGTGCACGCTTGGACAAAGACAACAGCAGATGGGCAGGGCGGCGCAATGATGGTCACTTTGAGGAGAGCCGAAGCCGCTTTTGCTTTTTGAGTGAGAATATTCTATAGATATTATTAGATATTGACTGCAGATGTCTTGTTTGTCATGTCTTTTGCAGACCTTTTTTTGCAGAGCTTTCGGTTTCAGATGACTGTGAAAAGTGTAAAGGCATGTCAAAGTCACCAAAAAAGTTTGCAGGAAAGGTATCGTACAGCTTTCACTGACCTGGGAGAGTATCGCAGCCCTGGAGTTTATGTTAGCCTCATGGGTCTGAAGCACAACAGCCACACGCCAAGAGTGCTTCCGGAATCTGCCAAGCCTTTTTTGAAAAGCTTGACACCCAACTTCCAGGCACTAGACAGACTAGACAAACTGGACAAGTCTGGGCATGTAATTTCAGATGGTAACGCTGTAGTCAGGTATTCCGAAGTATTCCTTTTTAGCTTCAGCATTTTGGCATTCTGGACTTTCCGTGCTTGAACTTGCAGGCACCTGGTACACGTGTACCTGGTGTACCTGGTCCTGGTATGGGTGTACAAGCTTGGTCCAGAGTAGCATTCGCTTGAACCGCCTGATGTGAAGCATGTGAAGCTGAGCAATTTGTCCAAAGATCTTAAAGATCATCAACAATGTAACAATTTTTATCTTCGTTTAACCTTGTTTAACTTTGTTTCTTGTGATTTGTGAACCGAGTAGGTTCACGTTGCTAACGAGTCGCGCTTCTCTTTTCCCGATTTGGGACCCAAGCTTGTAGTGTCAGTGATAAACAGTGACAGCTTTCTCTGGCTTTATGAAGTTTAAGCTTTGTATGGAAGTCAGAGCTCAAGCTGGTACAATTTGCAGAAGATATGAACCTAGCTGCACAGAATTCACGGACTGTGGGTGGAAGGTTGTTGCCAGACAGCGATAGTTGCTTACTCGGGCACACATTGTTTTGTTGGTATACTCGTACTATCTCATACAATTTTGTACCTTCTGCATTTTGATTTCTTAAGACTCGCACCTCCGATTGGCTGCGAAGCAGCCAGGAAGCGAGGTCAGACAGAAGACCACTATGCTATGCCACTCCAAAACTCCATGCTCGTCGGAATCTTCTTTGGAAGTTTTAGAAGTTTCTCATGCCGTGCTCTGGCAGACTGAATAAGCCAATACGTTCTTGCAACCAACGACGCTTTCGTTCTGGAGCAGCCATTTGGTTGCCGTCAAAAATCTGCGAACAAGGTGGATTCTGAGAACAGATCCAGTCTCCCCAAAGTGACAAGCGGATTGTGGGGAGATACGTATCGAGTAGAATCCGAGTAGTATGAAAATCATTTGGCACTTGGTGCTTTAATCTGCTTTAAAGCTCTTGAGCTTGAGGTTTGAGTCATTTCAGATAAGTGCAAGACTGTACGCACGTGTTTCACAGTATTTTCGGATGTAGATGTTTGTGTGCGGCACGCACCCTGCTCACCACTGGATGTGCATGCGTTTGCTTGAAGGCACTTGCACTGAGATGATGTGGAATGAAATTGCAAGAAATAGACTGAGACAGTTCTCAGCTTTTAGTGCATTCTTTGATTCAGGATAACACCCTGTCCACAGGCAAACCAGTCATAGTCTCAGCGCATTTGCTTGCAAAGCTTCACGAAGATCAAGGCCTCTCTTTGTGCTTTTTTTTGTGCCCTTGGAGGTGCAACGGCGGGAGACTTGGTCCACATGGCCGATGTCCAGGCACTTGCTCGGTTGTCCAGTGAGGCTTCTGTCAAGTCGTTTTGTACTTGCATCATCTTGCATCATCTTGAATCTCTCATCGTCATTTTTTGTCCACAAAGTTCTGAAGCTGGCAGGTGCGAGGACACCTATCTCACATTGGTCGGAGCCTTTGAGGGTCTCCATCCCTGCAATGCTCAATGTGTCCAGTGTGCTGAAAGGCATGCTACGATTCCATGATGCGTACTACGATGCATGCAAACTGTAGTCAACTTGGGGTGTTGTTTGCTTGGAATATGTGCCAGCCAACAACTTTGGGTACGGCACGAAACTTGAAAGATATGCCGATATGCCGTACTGATATACCCGGTCCCCTGCCACTCTATTGCACTTACACCAAAGGTGTTCATGATGATAAAATCGCAAATGCAATACTAATAAAAAGCGCAACACCAAAAACAGCATGCTAGGCAGGCAAGATTGGTACTGCACCACTTGCCTGTACAGTTTTTCACCCAGAGACAACTCAATTAAGTGGGCCTTCGGCGGGCCTAGTATATCGCAAAGGCAAAAACGAGGTGCTACGTCGGCCGTATATTCATGGGGAGCTTGCTGCATTGCAGCGAGTCACGAACGGTGAAGCATGTAGGCACGCCTTCATTTTCGGCCATCCTCCTGACTTCAATACTTTTGTCTACTCTATTTGGAGGCATTCCATTTGTGCACGTCACATTTCAGGGTCTTGTACATACGGGCCATTTCAGACCTTGGAGCATGAATATTTGTACTGCACCTGTGCAATCCATGCTTTGCATGAAAAGTAGATACTCTGACTCTTAAAAAACTTGCCCCAAGTCCGTCACTGCTGGACAAGAAGAGCTTGCCCAAAGCCACTAAACATTTTCTAGAACATGCATCCGTCTTTTTCAACACAAAGGTTCTTTGCCCAGGACACCGCGGACCCTTGGTCACAGGCGCGTTGACTAGCAAGTCAGAAATGATGCTTTACAGTTGAAGGCCAATTCTTTTGTTTGGCAGAATCCTTCTGCAAATTCGTCAAGCCTTTATGCAATCCTACATAGGAAGCTGCGCCCTATTTTGCTCAGGCCGATAAATTACGACGGCGAGGCGGCTCCCGCTGAAATCTTCAAAAATTTATATAAGATATCTGTAGGACTCAGATCAGAGCCATGTTGGATTCTGATTTTGAGTTCTGCATTTACTTTTGGTTGATTTATGTCGGTTCCATTCAGGAAGCGTTGGGGTTTGCTGTCTGACGACTTTCTCAATCTCAAGGCAAGCGGCAGCGAGCCAACTGTGTACAATGCTGATAGAGGCACGGGACTCCGTTTTAGTTTTTTGTTAAGTTTAATTAAAAATTAAAACTAAACAAGAAAGTCGGCTTAGATCTTTGTGGGACACAGGGTGGACAACGATGGGTAGAGATACTTGAAGCTTCTTTCAGGATTTGCTGATGATATGTTTGGACAGGCAGCTTGCCACGACCCTAAGCTTATGTTGCTATTGCCCGCGACATCAATGCTCATTGAATTTATCTTAGGTTTGCACTGTTGAAGAGACTGAGCCTATGCAGCCAATCAGGTTGGACAACGTTGCCACAGCTCTCCGGTCGCAGCGTAGATTCCTTAGCGTTTTGACATAATATGCCAATTTTTAGCTCTTTCACTTTCCAACGCTTTTGACTTTTAAACGCTTTTTAAAGACTTTACGCCACTTTGCCTTGCTTTGCATTGGCAGTTTGCTTCAGCATTTTTCGACCGTTGGTGGTCCGTTTTAATGCTCAAGTTGCCAGCAAGGTGAGTCCAAAGCCTGGATCCTCAAGCATCGAAAGCACACAAAGTTGAGCACAACTGAGACGTGCATTGCACACCTCAAAATATCTGCATTTTGTATTCATTTTGTATCATTTATTCTTGGAGACAGTGCATCTCAGTATGTCAGCACTCGCATGGACAAGTCAAGCCCTTTGATGAACTACAAGCCAAGCAAAGTTTCCCAAAATGCAGGAAGAAACAATTTTCTATCTAGTCTGGGCTCTGATTGTGACAATTTAATAGTTCTCTCAATACCCAGGGTTCTGTGACCAAGGCCGGCTCGGGCTAGCAATGCCATAGTCTGAGATATTTGATATGAAACATAGCACCCTTCGAGTTTGCAATTTTTGCGGGTATGCTTCAAGGACATCTCGAAGCTCGATAACATCATCCAACAAGCAAAGGAAGTTCAGGATGGCAACACAAAATAAGACAACAGACAACTGTTGAAAACATACAGAAGTCTCACACTTTGCACTTGTTGTGCTTCTCTTGAACTTTTGCAATTTGATGCAAATCGGAATGTGCTATCGTTGTTCCAGGACCAGCTGCTCTCAAGCGTGAGAGTAACTGACACATCCTGAGATGCCAGAGAAAACTTCACGTTTCCCTGTTTTGCCCAAGTGGAAGGAAAATATGCTCGTAGGAAGTCTAGGGATGCAGTGTGCATTTGTGATCACAATTTAGTTGAAGCATCGTAGCAGCGCAACAAAATTCCACGATCATCCTTTGACCTTTTGATGCTTCGATGGTTGAAGCAAGTGCAAGTACATGATTCTCGTCAAGGCGTTCACAAATGTTTTCCCATTTCCTGTACAAGTTTGGAAACGCAGCCTGTGTTTGACCATCTTTTACAATGCTGACTCCGCTTTGACGCAAAGGTTCCCGACAGCAGTTTGCCTCTCAGAAGCTCAGTAGGGTGTAATCATAAGGTATATGCAAATATACTTCAACAGGAAGAAAGTTTGCACTTGTTGAAGGTTTGAGTCATGACTTGGTCTGTGCCGGATCGGATTATCATGTCCATTTTGCATGGCAGGTGTGGCACGGTCAATATTCACTCGGTTTTAAATTTGATAAACTCAAAAGCTTTTCCCGGGTGGAAATTGACCAGGATCATGTTGACTAAAAGGATTCTAGGGGAAAAGGGTTTGCAGTAGGACGACTCAAGAAGCATAACTTTTGTCCGGCCAGTGTATCTCCCTTTTTGCATAGTCCCTGCTTCAGCTAGCTTCGCAGTTGGATTCAAGCTGCACAACATACAGCAGGGGTCTGGCGGTTGCATGCCACCGCTTGCCAAGGCATTGCAGAACCCGTGACAGCTGATGCAACGGTCAGCTGCTTAAGGGATTCGATATGAATTGCCAGACTTCAGAGAGAAAGGAGCAGTGGCTAAGGAGGGAAGCTCATGGAAATCCATTGATTTGTGAGTAGGATGTTGATTTTTCATGATTTTTCTATTTTTTCTTTACCCGTTTCAGACGTAGCATCCGTTTTGTTCGCAGCTTTTAGCAGGTGCCTTCGAGCCATGAGTCTTGGGCATTCTCCGCCCCGATGAGGTGGTTTCACATGACTTCGATGACTTCGATGACTTTATTTGACCGATGTTTCAAACCATTTATTTTCAGGCGCTCTCGTGAGGGGAAAGGGCCATTCAGCAAGCCGGCTATGATCCCAGAATTGCGTTGGAAAACATTTCTTTGGATTCTTTGGAGGTCCTTCAAGTTGTCGAGATTTTTCAACATCTATATCTATTTTGATTTCTTTGTCAGATCTTGATAGATGACTCAGGAGGAGTCCTCCAGAGTCAGGCACAGATAGCGGTTGTGCGAAATTGAAATCTTGTAGATATGTATGATATATATATATATGTATACAGTATACATACAAGTATCTTATAACCATGTGCATGTACATGATCGTATTTTATGTTCTCCACTTCCATCCAGTTGGAACAACTTGAGATTTGCGGAGTGAGTTGGTTGAACGCTAGGCGTGCAGCTGATGAGTTGCTCGAGTCTGTGCGACGGCGGGCTTTGGAGGCCACCTGTGCGCTACCTGTGGGCGACGCTGGCTACGCTGTAACATAGAGACTCATAGAGACCAAGCACTGGCTAGGCCGTTATCTTATTTGATCTACTTTCCAACACAGAACAGAAGACTACCTCTTGGCAAAGTAGAATTCTTATCTCTTCTTTGTCTGAATTTCAGGTAAGCAGTGAGAAATCCCAGCGGATACTGCTTTAGGATAGACTTTTTATATCTGTTTGGAATTTACTACTTAACTTCACTCAACTTCATTCAAAGCTCCTTTTCTAAACCGTGGCATCTGGCCCAAGTCGGACCATTTGGTGCATCAAAACCTTGCTCTGCATCGGTCCAATTACGCCAACCCTTCACAACTTGTGCCGGCCTCAGTGCCTCAGCTGTGGAGCGCAGAGAAAAAACAGTGAGAATTGAATGATAAATCACATGTATATTGAAATTATAATAATTAGAACAAAAGATGAATAATGTGTCACATATTATGTCACAGTACTGCCGTACTTGCAGTGAGAATGATGCCGTACTCAGGTAAGTACACATGACATGTGGAATCATCATGGACGACAGGACCGCTGTTTCAGCTTTGTGTCTTACATGACTGCATCATGTAAAGATTCAGATCATGCAGGTGCTGTGCTTGCTGTGCCTTGGGTTCGGTGTTTTGCTGCCAAAGGACCCTAGCTCTGGTCCAAGGCCTTTTTGCAGGATGCTTATAGCATTCTCCACTGCAGTGGGTTTCAAGCTTCGGTTTTGTTTTGAGCAGGGCGGCCAGGCTGGGCAGGCAGTAAAATCATGCCAATTCGACCAGGGCGGACAAGTGACAAGTCTTTAAGGCAAGACCGATTCCGATGAATCGTCCACACATTCAGCTGAGGCTATGGTCTTTGGGGCCACCCTGCTTACCCTGCTGAGTGAGACTCAAGTTTTTCCAAGGCCCACTGCACATCCCAACCCATGGAATGCTTGTGTGACTTGATAATCTCAATTATTTGAACATGAAAAAAAACGCTGAACGTTGGCTGAGCCGCTGAGCTTGGATTGCAGGTGCTGCTTTTGCCACAGTGGGCCCGGCGCTTATGGCCTATGCGAGGTCAGTGTCTCAGAGTGCATTTTTGTTCAACTATTCGCTTCAAGTCTGCTGTTCGGGACCCAAATGCATACAATAATCTATATATTATATACATATATAATCTATCCATATCTTATCTTTCCATATCTTTCCGTGTTCCAGAAGTCTTTTTTGGACAGCTCTTCTTTGCTTGGATTGCTTCTACTAACGAGGCATGGCAGGATTGTCGTACCGTCATCAGCTTCTTGATGGGTGCACTAGTTTGTCACTGTGCACGTACCTCAAGAGGCTGCGGGATTTCAGAGACCAACAGACCAACGAAGTCAATTTGAAACTTCAGTCACGGTGATGTTGGTGGTGACAGCGAGACTAGAACAATGAGAAGAACTAGAACAAGAGGTGAGAAGTGGAAGATGGAGGACAAGGATTTGTTGATTGAATTATTGTGTTCTGTGGACGATGGACAGGTGAAGATGGACGGCGGAAAGAAGGTCTCCACTTATCCCTCTTTTGGTGACATGGTCGGTAGAGGACCAAAGTCACTAAGGAGACGAGGACAAAACAGCCTCAGGTTCTCCACTGAAATCCGACCAGTCCATGGATTCACACATGTCGCTTTAGCTCAGACTGAAGGCCGAGCTTAGCGGCCAGATTTTGATTCTTTTGGATCTAGGACCTACCGATATCTTGAGTTTTGAACGAGCTTCGAGCTTCCTGCATAGTCAGTTGAACTCCATGGACCTTCCTTGGATTCAATGACTGAAGCAGATAGATTTGAGAGCCTATCGCACTGTGAAAAGCAGTCGAATTCCAGGAGTTTTTGCATGTTGTACAGGTCCTACCAACTTCCAACCTGGGCACACCAGCTCCAGATGCTGATAGCAATAGATGAACCTCATACACATCCAGCATCATCCAGCTATCAATCTCAATCCAATAGGCCTAAGTCTCCAAATACTCCAAGTGCATCAGCATTTTTCAAGTGCCCGTAGTAGATTTACTGATTTACTGTATATAGATTCGATAAGTTCTCTAGATGGCCGAAGAGCTTGAAGAGAAAAAAGATGGGCTCTTTTTGATTGATCCGTGTCTATCAGGAATTCATTCAAAGTAAAAGTTGGTTGAGAAAGTCACATACTTGCTTGCTATTATAGTCTTGCGGACATGACAGCCAGGCAGAAATCGAGCGGCTGCGCGGGGAGCTCGCTTCAGCCGAAGCGAGCAAACAAAAACTTCAGGCAGACGGCTTTCCACATGGAAGTTTGCAACTTGCTAATTTGCCTACAACGAGTAATTTTTCTTTTCCGTTCTTCAACTTATTCGCACTCATTCGCGATTTGGACTGCCTGTACCACCTTGGCACAGCTTGGAGCCCATTTCATTCATTGTGAACAATTTTTCAAATTCCTGTGAAATTGGGTCTGTGACCATTGGGTGACCATTCATTGCCGTATGTTACCGCTGGCCAACCCCTGTGCTTAAGCGTGCTGCAGTTGAAGTGGTCAGGCTGGGGAAGCTGCAGAAGCAGAGGCGGGTGCCGAGGCGCAAGTTGGAGCAGTTTGAAGTCACAAAAGTCAGGACAGTTGACAAGTTGACAGCGGCAAAAGGCATAGCGTCATATGAGTCATATCCATTTGGACTAGGGAAATCCAGATCCGTTCCTACAGATCGCATGGCGCAGAGCAAACTGGCTGATTTGTTGTAGCTTGGACTTGTGGCTTTGCAAGGCGGCTCGCTTGCTCCGAGAAGCCCGGGTGGAAGTGAACCGTCTCAAAGCTGCGCTCCAAAGACAGGGGCATTTTGAGCGCACCAAGGAGGTGAAACGACCAAAAGAAGCTTGTGTTGATGGACATGATGTGACATGATACATGATGCACATATGCACGTCACTTTGAGATAGACTAGCCAGCCGCCAGCCTAGCACCCTGTGCATCACTGGTAGGTCGAGTCACATCGGCAGGCTTTTGAACAGGACCATGGGTGGCCCAACGATTTCATTGAAACTTTGGGTATGCTCTACAAGTACTTGGAATATCTGAGATGGTTTCTTGAATCGCCTTGTTTTGTCTCCACATGGGCCTTGATTGTTTCCGCCTTAAAGCCAACAGTCTCCCTTTTCTCCAGAGTGATGCAGTGATCCTAGCCCCTCTCGGGCTTTTGTGCTGATTGTATTTGATTCATTCGATCTCTATGAGTCTATGAGCATTGTGTTAGTTCTGCCACATGTGAGAGGTACATAGCTGCAACTTTAGTTTGTGCAGGAGCTGCGAAGTGCAAGAGAAGATGCTGCACGAAAGCGAGAAGAGCTTCAGCATCTAAACCAGGTGCGTCTGAAGGAATGGTGAAGGCATTCATGATCATGCATGAAAATGAATGTAGATGTATGCTGTATGCACACATGAATGTAAGCGACAGCAAATGATTTTGCGCCCTTGGATCATGGCCCAGGTGCAGCAGGAGCAAGTTCTGAAAGAGCGAGATACAGAGAGAAGGTCAGCGGATTCAAGCGACTGCTGAGATGAAGTGCTCTCATTTTTTGGAAAAGAAACAATATTTTACAATTTTACATCAGTAGGTAATACATAATGAGGTAATCCTGGCAAGCCCAAAAGGACACAAGGCTTGGCAAGCCTAGTTAGGCCTAGTTGAGTTTTCACGCCGGACTGCTTGATAAGAGGGAAATTCAGGACAAAGATGTTAGGAATTTTGGTCCACGTTTGGTCCAAGTGCTGTGATCCTTAGGTTGCGGCTCGAGTCCGAGACAAGGCAACTGAGCCATTGTTTTTTTTTTTACCAAGTGATTCGTGCTCAATTGCTGCGTGCCTGGTGCCTGCTTGTCAGGTGTGAGGTGCTCGGGCTGCAGGTACACGAGCTACAGGAAAGCTGAAAGCTGATCAGGGTGACCTGACATGAAAACACTTCCACCATGTTTAGAGTGAGACATAGTGAGACTATTTTTCTAGATTTAGGGAGAAGCTGCTTGCTACTGAATCATTTTTCACCTAACGGAGTGTTCGGCTATTTGTAAACACATACAGTATCTAGAACAGATTAGACTAAGACCTGAAGACATGACCGGCACAGCGATAAACTTCAGGAGGCAGAACGCTTGCGTCACCATGCTGTCGGAGCCTGAGTTTGGCGAAAAACTTCGATGACCGACACAAAGGCTACAAAACAAAGCACTGAATTCTCAACGGAGCATGAGAAGAGTGACGATTCACGAGTCAGATTTACACATCAAGATGTTGTGAATGCGTCAGGATACCTTATTGGGTGAGCTGAGAGAGGACACTGCTTTGTTACTGTTCTCATACCGAACGGCAACAAAGGATCAAGACGTAGATGCAAAAGAAAGCAGCCTGCAGTTGCCATCCAAAATACAAACATGTGTGCATCTCTTGCTCTTCCGGAGGAGATCCGAAAGCTTCAGGGCTTGCTCCAAATGGAGCAGTGCCTTTGTCACGAACAGAAGACATAAAGTTAGATAGTGTTAAGATAGGCACGCCCATGATACCACATCTTGGTTTGATCGCCTTTCTGTGCATCAAGTCATTTCAGTTCGCAACAGCTGCAGAAGATGTTTGTGTTCATGACCATCAACAGCCTTCAATTGTGGTCAATGATTGGAAGTTTGAGTGTCAGTTGCTTTTTCTCCTGGCACTGCTGTTTGTCAATACTTTGCCTGCAATTTCCATAAGTCCATCATGAAAGAAGTAGCTTCGACTACGCCAGAGTCCTTTTGTTGTGATATTTAGAATCCCTTCAGCTACCGTGCTCGCAGATTCTGCTTCAGCACCAGGTCAGCCCGCCAGGCTGCAGAGCAACGGCAGAGTACTGCAGAGGCACAACCTCAAAGTGTCCATGGCATTCGATTTCTTTTTTCAATTTGATCACAGGCTTCCGGTTCTCTATTGTAATTTGTTGGAGTTTCGCCAGCTTGCACCCGGGTCTCGAGAGGGACATGAGAGCGTAGAAGCAAGCGGTAGGATGCAGGGCTCACCTTGGCCTGATGATTTTTGTCCAATTCAATCAATCCGCTAATGAAACAGATAGGTTGATCGTTGATAGACATTTTTGTTGAAAATTCCCAAACAAAAATAGAGCCCTCCAAACAAAGCTGGGGCTTGCAATTTTGGTCCAAGTGTTTCTTTGGATTGAAGTCCTTCTTGGACCATTTTCTTTTCTTTTTCTGCTTGACGCGTCCGCCAAGAACTCACCTGGGTACGAACATGAACCCGAAACGAAACTAGAAATGGCATGTTTCAAAACAGGCCAGTTCGTTGTCACGCGGGGCAAGGTTGAAGGGACTTCGCAAGGGACAAACCCGCTTTTGATGGACATTTCGGTTGATATTTCTTCAAAGAGAAATGGCACCGAATGATTTTTGTTGAAGTTTTGGGCTGGATTGAGGCACTGCTTTGGCCCATTGTTGCGATTTTTCTGCTTTGATTGCTTTGTGCGTCCTCCAACAGCCGCCGCTGCGCTGATTTACCAAAGCAATAATAACCCTGCACACATGATTTCTTTGACATGTTTGGCGTCAAACTCATGTCCATGCCCGCCATAATACACTCCCTGCGGTGCAGAATATACAATTTGGAACTTTCAGAAGGCTCTAACTAAACATACCGGTTTTTGATTGACATTTTGTCGAACATGCCCAAGAACACCACATTTTTGTTGAAAATCCCTTTTTGCCCCTCCACCCGCTAGAGCTATATTTCTTGCAATTTGACTCGGTGAGAGCAGAACATCTTTGCAAAAGAGACGGCTCACGATGTGCAAGCCGAGCAAAGATGGCAGGGCCTCCATCAGCGGACCAAAGAAGAGAACGGGCAACTGAAGGAGAGCGTCACGGCCTTGGCTACCGGGTGCATGGCAAATGTCCAGACATCGTCGTTTCAACACGGTGATCGTTCCAGTCAGGGCGCATGTGTACAGAATCCTTGCCCAGGCACAAGAACAGACTTGTCAGTTTGTCATATAACAGATGTCAGCTGTGACTTGTAGGTGCATGTTTTGACTTCAAAGTAAAAGTATCAGCTCAAGGGGTTGGCTTGAGTCAAGGATTTTGAGGCCGGTGATAAGTTTCCAGACTTAAACAAATATAATATGATGTGCCAGGGAAAGAATAATCAAGGAAAGTGATATGGTCAAAAAGGCAACTCTGGGCAAAACAGTGCTTACAGATACTAAGGTCAAGGCACTTTCAGTTGCGCAGCAGGCGCTGTAGGGCAATTGAAAGATAGTTTCACCCTTCGTGTGTTTTGTTTGAAAAACAAATCTTCCTTCTTTTTCCAGTTTTCCAAATTTTTTGGAGAGTGCTGTTGACAAATGTGACCCTGGTATTTCCATCGAATTGGCACGAATTTATCCGTTGGGGGAATCCTTCACGTATCGTTCATTCGTTTTTTTTCTAGCACGTTAACAATCAGGAAAAGCAAAAACTCGAAGAGCTGCTAAGCACCGAGAGGCAGCGGCAGACAGAAACTAAAGTTGTTTCACGGCACTAACCAAATTTGTATAATATGTACATATAACATGTATGACTTTCATCTCATGAACGAGTGTTAGAAGATGTACTTGCATCTCATGAACGAGTGTTCGAAGATGTATATTATTTAGTGAATATTTGTACACATATACATATTGGTATGCATTTGTATACAGGCATATATCAATCTCTATAGTTCGAAATATTGATATCTACATGACATGTATCAAAGATGATATCAGGAACATCTGAAATTTCATAGCCTGTTTTGAATGTTTTCATGGATGCTGGTATGCTCTCATATCTTTGAAGGTCTCTGAGAAGAACCGCAGAGGAGCAATGCAAAAATCTAGAGGCCAGCAAGCTATGCAAACAACCCGGATCATTCCTATGTTGTTCCAAAAGGGGATACAGCGGCAGTACGTGGGTGGTGAGGGGGAGAGAAGATATGATGCAAAATTTTGCGGTATAGAACAGAAATGAGAATCAAACACGGGCTGCTTAAAGTGGCGACGTGAGCCATGCGCCAAAAGAAACACAGCTGTGGCTCCAACACGGGGTGTTTTTCACTGCAATGAGCATCACCGACGCACAACCGAATTGTCAGAGCCACTTGTTGGGGCAACTGTGAATGCTCATTGTATTACCACCGAAAGCCATGTTTTTTTTTGGTTGCGTGCGACCATGAGCAGGGATTCCTTTTTGGTCCAATGTTCTTTTGCTACTCAACTCAAACTCTGGGAGGTTGGTCTTTGTTGGTATGATAGTTAAGCATGTTGAAGACTCACATCATCCAAGCACCTGAGCTGTTTGCCAGTGGAGCTCCCGACACTGAGGCAAATAAGCTCGGCTTCGATGTGCAGTATGTTTCCTTATAAATCTGAAAACGCATCATGTTCATTATTCACGTTTTTGCCCTTGTCTGCGAGGCAGATATAGGCAGGTGCCGAAAAGAACTTGATGCAAGCGTTCAGGACATGAGCGAAGGTTACAATATCTCCCACTTTCGCACAATGGGAAAGAATGGTCAAACTTGTGCAGCTCGATATTTGTTTCCAGGTCACGTCTTGTTTTACATAACATTGCTCGCCGTCTTGAGGAGAGGAAAACCGAACTTCAATCGCGACAGGAGGCCGAACTCAGGCAGCGACCTGCTTTTTTTCTGTTACAAACACTTGCAAGTTTGTGCATCTAGTCATTGGAAAGATGGGGCTCTTAGTAGTCTTATTACTTATCACTCACACAGATGTTATACAGTCAGTCTAGTTACAATCCATCTCTTCTACTGGGTCCAAGTTCACAAGTTTGCAGCTTCATGCAGGTCCAGGACTGCTGAGGACTCTTGCATCACCCTACGGAATGAAATGCTCGGCTTAGAGGCACGCATCAGCATAGTTTTAACATCATCGAAGTGCAGATGACATCGGACGGAATTACTTGCCCGATATTTACATTCCACCGGAACCACAGCCAGCAAAGCTGTGAGTTCCTGGCGATTTGCTTCAAAATGCAAGACGCATAGCAGCGTCAAGAGCCAACTAGGTGAGCTCAAAATAGTTTTGAAAATGGCCCTGCAAAGTTTGATCTCGGGAGCTGCATGGAAAATGCCTAGCTATCTTGCACAAGGCGCAACTTCGAGATCTTCGGTCACAGTTGGAGGAAAAAAGTGAAGTCCTGAGCAGAGAGCTTGTGCTTTTACATAAGCTCCAAGTTTTGCTGGAGTCCATTAACTATTGCTTCAATTTATTTATTTTGGGTTCATTTCAGTTCACTGGATGTTGTTTAAGGTTCTGCGTCCGAGCAATTGTTCTGGACTTAGCTTCAGCAGTCATCAAACGGGGGTGACGGAGCAGAGGAGAATTTGGCCTGGTGGATTCTGCAATAGGGTGGTTTGGTTGACTTCCCGCTGTCTTGGGAGCACAAAGAGGAATTATCATTCTTATTACATGCGGCATGCCTTTTTGCTGGCGGATGAATCCCGAAGTAGTCCAAATCACCAGACAACACTGAGCTCGTCCAGCCACTGAAGGCGGCGAAAAGTGGAAAGTTTGCAGACCGCAGAGGCGAAATACTCTGAAAGAGCTCAGTTTTCATGCCAACCAAGTTGGAAAGACAAACGGATGACAAATGCCATGAATGGACGGACTCATGGGCATAGCTGCGGAATGGAATTTATGACGACAGGCAGGTTCCCCGATCAGATTGAGGGGATGAAACATCTTGCCCTGTATGTCAATCATGAATGGTTGGCTTGCTTTTGCATATTGTTCTTGCCCTGTGCTCTTCAGGAGACATGGACACAGGAGCGAACAAGCTGCTTACTCAGCACTAAGCGAAAGAGAAGGCAACAAGACAGCGGGCAAAGGAAGACGTACAAACTCCTTTTGGATATTTGGAGCACACATTGTGACTTTGCAACTTCAGAATGCAGCTGAATGCCAAGGTCTCCAAGCACAACTGGCAATGCAATCTTCTGGGATCAAGTCGCATAGCATGGCGTGGTACTTACATTTTGGAAGCCTGGGAAGACTTCAACAGTTCATGTTACTCTCCAGTTCTTTCAGAAAAATGAATACTCAGCGATAATGTAATTAGTCCCATTGTTGGCAGGGTTTTTGGCCAGTTGGATTGCTGGCACTAATTTGTGACTACAGAGAGTACGGCCAGCAACTTCAGCTCAGGAGATTGAGTCTCTACAGCAGAAGGTTGAAAATGGCAACGAGGACCTGACCGGGTCTGAATAGGAACGTTGGCAGTTGTCATTGCCACCACACTTAAGTTGAGCCTTACGCATTACTTGAATGCCTGTGCAAAAGATGATTTGTCCGTGTGACTGACTAAGTAGCATGTTCATCTTTGCTGACAGGAGAGACAGTCGCTACAAAGGCAGCTGGACCAAGCAAAGCAGGAGCTGTAGCAACGGCAGCATTGAACCCCCAGAAAATTGTATGAGAATGGAAAACAAAGGATGAATTGAAGTTGTCAAATGACATTGATGAGGAACTCGCATCTCTTCACCGTCAGTTGGAAGAGGCCGGAGTAAGCGGACAGGAAATTCGATGGGCAAGAGGTTCAAACCTTTGGCGAATCAACCAAGAAAGCACCATCTCCATCACAGAATACTGGAATTTATTCTACTGTAATTCCATGATTTATTATATAATATGTTTTCGAAGCTTGCTGGAAAGCATGTATATGTCTGCTATGTTCACTTGACAAACATTCCATCATGTTGGCTCAAGTGAACTAGTAGTGCCTCTTTGGGTCTTGTAGGGGAAGGGCGAAAAAGATACGCGAAGACCCAGACACAACTTTAGACTGACCCCTTACTACAATGATCCACCGTTCAAAGTTAGAATGAGAGACGACAAATCAACATGAAGAAAGCAGGCGGCTGGAATTCGACAGGGAAGCCCCTTGTCACCATATTTTTTCCATCTTTTTACCATCGTCATGGCCGCTCTGTTTTCGGATATACGTCATGCCCTGGATGGCATCATTTTCTTTAGCCACGTCTTATATGCTGACGACACTTTGATTTTGGAGCAAATACACAATGCATCAACACGTATTGATACGCAATTGAAAAAGATTTGAAATGCTTGGCGGGGGGGTCAACTTATTTGAGTGCCAATCAAAGGCAATCTTATGTACACTTCTCCTCACCAACAGGCCTGGGGAGGCCAACTGGTTCCTAGGAAAAAACCTGCCACGTATCTGTGTAGATTAGTAGGGCAATGTACAGAGTATATAGAGGATTGCATAGCCACATGTGGAAGCATGAAGCCTTTCTGGAATAAAGCTAGCACATCTCCGCTTTAAATGCTATTACTTACCATCTAAGCTTTTGTATGGATTGAAGGCGTCCAATTTTTCCAATCCGAAATTTCAAAACAGTTCATTGAGGCGGATTTTGCTGATTCCCCCAACTTTCATCGACAGGAGTCGCTCAAACCAAAAGATGTATGATCTGATCTGTGATGAATATAGATGCAAATTTGAACAGTTTGGGGAGACTTGGAAGACTTTCAAAATAGAGTTACTCGGTCACTTGCTGAGGGCTTCAAGCGTGTAAATACGAGTAAGATGCCTGTTTAGATTGTAACTCAGTCTCATCAATTTTAGAGAAGTCAGTCATATAGTCAAATGGATCAACCCCTTTGTCCGTTAGTAAATCTAAACCATAGACGTCTTTGTCACATGGATTGCTGTTCGTAAACTTGAAATGTTCTGTCCAATTAGTATCCAACTTCTTGTCCTTGCCAAATTTGTTCATTGCTACGACTTTATCAAGGGACCATGATAGGAAACTACAGCTATTTGAAAGTTGTAAAGAGCCAAAGGAAAAGGCAATGTTTTTTCGCTGTTTTGTGGTATTATCTCTATCCTTCTCTTCCAATTTAAAACGGTCGTTCATTTCATTAGCCTTATATACTTCTCATCAAATGGCCGTTGTAATTCTTCGAGTTGTGGAAAAAGACCGATAGCTGATAGCTTGAAATATCGGAAGGAGTAGTCCGAAATACATTGCACGCGCAGGGCTTCTGTATTTGTTTGTGAAATACAATTGTCGTGAACCTTTTTCATCATCTTATTTAAAGTGTCTCTTACAAATCGAGCAAAGGGTAAGTGATTGAAATTCTTTCTCCTGCTTCGAAGTTGTTTCCATTGGCGTAACTTCCGTCCAAGATTTCATTCCTAATCTGGGCTAAGGCTAGGTTTCGACAAAATTGTCCATACAGTCCTCCGCGAAGAAATGGAGTAGAAGTTTTCTCAAGTGAGTTGACAACATCAAGCAAAAATCCACATGGCTTACCTTCCTGACAAAAGCTTTTCAAATCTTTGTTCTGTTCTGATTCGGTGGTCAAGCGTTTAACATCTCTGTAGATGACATACAGACATTTTTGCTTCGTACTGTGCTTGTCCAAAGACACTTCCGGACATACACTAACGCTTTTTTTTCTTTCAAATAAGATGGATTTGTTAAAATGAAACATGGCATTGATAAGCCTATCGCAATTACCTTCGGTGTGCAGCAGCGGCACAACTCTTTCAGTGTGTTCTTTTGGTCACTCCTGCGATGGTATGACGGAATTCACGGACTTCTTAAGGTTCTTCTTTCTGGACCTAATTAGTTTGATATTTTTGGAAAGGGTTGGTATCGCGCATGTTTAAGTTGGAACAGGACTGCATTCAAATTCCGATTTACATGGGCGGATAATAGGGCAATTCAAAGGCTGCAACCCCTCTAACTTGGAATGCAATTCCAAAGGCCATCGGCCTCTCTTGGTAATGCTCAAGGGAGGTTTCAACATGGGGCGCAGGCTTCAGAAATATTCAAGATGCTTGTGTGGTCTTGCCGGACTGTTGTCCTCTTGTTTTCTCACTCAATAGACCCTTCGCGGAAGCTCATTGTTCCCCTGGGAAAAAGGACAAATTCTGATAAGTTTGCAAAACGTCCAAAGCCTCATACCTTTCGTGCCGATGGTCTGGGTGGTTTCCTGCAAGTGGATGCGGTGCAGGCAAAGGGTGCTCTCTCGGTTGGAACCTTAAATGCTGCAAGTCTAACTCTGCAATGTCGTTTGACAATTATGAAAAACACCTTTCCTTCAGGCTGGATATATTTTTCAAATTTGAGTATGTTTCTTAAACTTGGTACGTATTGTTTCTGTACGTAATCCAAGTGCATACTTTGGGGGTCCTTACATCATTTCAACGCGTTGGGTTGAAAAAAACAGATTGACACATTGAAGTTCCAAAATCAAGGAGTTTGATGCTCTACAGCAGCGTCTCAGCAAGGACAGACCACATGCATCAACTTTCAAACAAATAAGTTTTATAACAATTTGTAGAGCGAGAAAGAATGTTCAACCTTTGAAGGCAAAGAGCCGACCCTGACCGCTCGGGGATTCAATACAGTTAGCGCTCTTTCAGCATGGGAGAACAGTCCAGGAACGCGATGATGCACTACGTCAGGTACAAGAGGCAGCTGTCGTTGGATGCTTTCAGCACGCCACTTGTTGACTAACCATATTTTTATGTAATATAGAATAGATGTTCAGAAATGGTTGAAATATAACATGTGCACTTCAAAGGATCCCTTCGATGTCCAAGTACCCAGGTGCCTTTTTCCGGACAAGTCATGAAGAATTGCACGGCATCAACTAAAAGCAGCCATGACACGAGAAAACATGCCAGTAACACCGGTAGATATTGCCTAGACTGAAATTCGAGAGTGGATTCAGCGTTTTCGAAAACATGCAAAGAGGGGGAAAAAACAAGATTGAATACATAAATGCTGACGGTTGCCTGGTCTGCGTCATTGCTGTAGATCTAAGACTCTTTGGATGGAAAATCATAGAAATTCACTAAACTCAACGGGAGGCTCCTCAAGGGGTGGAAAGGGTGGAAGGGGTGGCCTGCCACAGGCACAAGTCAATCTCCAGAAGCAACAGAGCGAGGTGCGAGGTAAACATTGGTGAACAGCAGATGGTAGTGGATCCTCACATTTTTGAACCACTTTGAATCTACATAGTTTTGTGCAAAAAGCAAAAGCACCGCAGAAATCGCTTTGGAGATGTGAATGAAGGTTGAAGGTTTTGCAAAGGATGATAAAAAGATATTGAAATATGATAGGAGATGATAGGTCTCTTGGTGGGCAAACTGGCCCTGGAGGCAGAGACTCTGTCTTCAAAGCTGAGCCAAGTTGGGAGCTGAATGCCGCACTTGATGTACAGCTTGACTTACGACTCGGCCTACAAAGACCCACAACACACTAAAGCAGAGATGGATCATGAGATGAGCATGAGAAGACGTGATCGGCACGATTCAGGCACAATCGGTCTCCAAAGGTGATTTGGAGGAGGCTTGCTGAATATGAACTTTGAGTGATCTCAAGCCTTTTTGACCTTACCTTTAATCTTCCGGGCAACAGAGGCGGCGCCAAATTGTTGGAAATGAAGTATTCCATTTATTCGATTTGCAAATCCCACAAATCGCCATGTGTGACCAGATGCAACGTCAGATGGCAGGGCTCTCAGCTGGCAATTTGAGCATCTTGTGAGCGGACATTTTGCCAAAACTTTCGCAACAACTCAGAAGACGAATGGAAGCAACACGACTGAGGAGAGTTTGCGTAAGGAGAGAGATATGTTTCAGGAGGATGTGGAGCACCTTCGGTTGGGGTCTAATGCTTTCAGCCCTCTCGTTGTCGCTGACTCTTCGTCCAACGATAAGGCAATCAATCCGAGAGCGTCGAAGTGCAGAAAGCAGTTGCGGCCTTTGCAAACGGCTTGCTGATTAAACAGCTTTGCTGGATACAGAAAAGGTAGAAAAAACATGCACCATGCATCCGTGGAGTCATTGAGCATTGAGCGACGTGTTTTGATAGGCCTTCGTGCAGCGCTGCAGGCTTTCAATGCACTTTGTGTCCATGCCCGTTGTTCGAACATGTTAAACTCAAATCCTGTTGTAAAACCATGTGGCTTGAGTATGATTTTCATCGTCATCCATATGTCATTAATCCCTAGCAGCCCTAGCACAAGTTCAACTTCCCCCCTTGGAGAAGCAGCTGTTCTTTGAGCCAGGAAGAGCAGAACTCGAGCAGAATCTTGCACCAGGAACTGGACGAGGTTCGAGTTCGAGTGATTTCTGGAGCATGTGTGCTCTTGGAGCAAGTGCAGTTGAGCTGGCCATAGAAGTTACAACCTCCACAGGAGGATCCAATTGAATAGATCAGGCCATAATCATGTTCAACGGCTGCAGTGTGTGTGATGATTTTCAGGAAGAGAAAGGAAACCTGCAAACAGTTGCACGTGCGGGGAAAGTGAAGGTAATGGTTTAACAAGCACGATGCAGCAGAATTTCTGGAAACTGTTCGGAATAAGGCGAAGAAGCTGCGCTCTTTCAGCATGGGCTCACAGGCAAGAATGAAATTAAGAGAATTACACTTCTTGAACTTGTGGTCCTTCTTTGGCAGATCATATTCTGCAAACCTGTGAAGCGAATTTGCTGCCGCAATTTTTGTCGGCATCAGTTTCCACATACTTCCAACTTGCTGTGAGAAGCATGATGATTTACTCGTGGAGTCCTGAATGTAATTTCTGGACTCTTGGCAAGCCTGCTGATTTAGTGTTGGTTGATGTGATGTGTGTCAGGATGGCACATCTGCTGAGCCATCCCCACCTCGACCACGAGGAGAAATGCGGATTGGAGACTAAAATAGACAAATGCCAATTCCAAAGCTCCGCTCGAATCAGACTTATTCCAGTCATTCCGGCAACTCATTCCTCTAAACTGTTTGCGATCCCTTGTGATTCACGCTTCTCCGCAAGCAAAGAACATGGGAATCAATCGGCCTTGCAGTTAGTACGGAGGGACACTTGTTGCACTTGTAGTCCAGGGACAAGCAGCCGTAACAAACCGATGTATTGAACATATTCACACTTACCTCTTTCCTTCTCTTCCTGCCTTCATTTTTTTCGCCAGAACATGAACACATAGGAGCTCCTGTCAGAACTTCCACTGCCAATGTTGACGTGTAGCTTGGCAGATACTTGCCAAAGGGGCTGCACACAGAGGAATGTCAACAGTCAACAGAGAAATCGTTGGGACAAGCATCTCACCGATAGAGTTTGGAGTGAGACCTGCCTTGACCTCGAAACCGAGGCAGTCGCTTGCCCGGGGCTTGTTTGGGCGAGTATTTTCAAGGGGATTCAAGGGGCACCGGTTTTGAATTGATGAGTCTCCAAACAAGATGTCGAGTCTACACCTCAATGGGATGCCAATGTGACGACGCAAATCTTCCCTGAAGTATTTTAGTGGTTCGTAAGGATGCACTGAACCTTTTATTTGCGCCGGCCAGGCTCAGATGAGCCATACATCTGTAAGATTCGGAACTTCTCCTTTGCTTGTATCTTTGCATATCTGTTCACTTGGTCCATCTTGATCCCACTCCGTGTGCTTCTCGATCTAGTTGATGCGCTTTGCCATACTTTTTGATTCTGTTTGGGTGTTTCCGTTTCCAGCTTTCACCAGCCTTTCTCCAGCTGAGTCTATGCTGTTCGATTAGGTGTGGCTGTAGAAATAGATCTTCGGGGCACAACGTGTTCTCAAAAGTTTCATTCAAATTTTGCTTCATGCCCGAGATCCTACGTGCAGAATCATGTCTGAGGTGGAGAAGATTCGGCGATCGCAGCAGACAACTGCGCCAGTCGGCAAGGACTCATGACATTTGGGGAAGATATGCAGATGTGCCTCCATGTTCCTCTTGCTTTTTCAACTTCACACTTTGAGTTCTTTGGAGACAGGCTGTGGTGGATGTCACCAGCCTGGAGCAGCCAAGGCTTGCAAAATGACTGGCTTTATTGTTGACATGTATATACTGCTTAGCAATTGCTTGCAAACACAAAGAACCATCGATTCAGAATCATCCTCGCGCTGCTTTCCTCTACTAGCCCTTTTCGGACGTAAAATGTTGACTCAGGGATGTCAAAGAAGCGGAGTTTGCCTCAGGATTGTGTCATGTGAGGTGATTGAAACTGCTTTGAGAAGAGCATTGTGTGAGGTGCTTGTAGTGTTTGAACTTGACACATAGTGACAGCACGATTTCGTGCAAGGCAAGCCCTTCGAGTAGCTATGAGACCACCTCTGAGGAGTATCACAGTGTTGCCAGTGTTGCCAGTGTTCCCAGTTGCACTTTTTGGGGCACTCAGCCTGGAAGGCAACTGTGCAACATTGTGCAACTGTTCGTTTGAATTGCGAAATCAGTGCTTTGTTTTTGTTGCAGGATGTTGTCGATTTGACCGGCGCAGGGACCTGAGACAGAGCATTCGACAGTTCCCGACGTAGCTTTTTGTGAAAACCTGGCCCAGGACATGAACGCCCGGGTGATCGCTGGCGCAAGACCCCGATAATGTTTTTCTTAAAGGTGTGCAAAGAGACTTGGAAGTCTCAGTACCAGGTCATCTACCACCTCACCCCTTTGCACACCTTTCATCGATTTACCTTAGCTTGTCTCACACAGTTTTTAGGGAGCGGAATCGACCAAAGCAAGATGGAAGCCACAAAGCCTAAGGTGACTACTGTGAGACACCTGCCTTTTGGCACTTTCGGCATGGAAAGCAGTAAGTCGTAGGCTTGGCTCTGACTCTCTGCATGCGCAGCTGTTTTAGCGAACCGGGATATCTGAAGAGTCCTTCCATCATGGAGCCACTGCCCAAGCAAATCAAGCCGCTGCTTCTTGAAGAGACATGGAGATGGTATGGGCCCAACGATCCTGTCACGCTGGAGGATGTCATGATCTTTGTGTCATTCTGATTCTGATGCATGTCTGTCCTTGTGAGCACCTTTCTAGTTTCTTCCAGATGCAGTACTTGAACAGTCTTTGAAATCAAACTTGAACTGAACTGAGCTATGTTTAGTATTCCTTAGTTCTGGCTTCGGGTCCTGAGCACAATATTGTTTGTCTTTTACGGATTGCGGAATTCACCTGCTGTGCGCGTGTGCAGGATGTCAAGCAAGCTGGTGCCACTGGAATTGTGACTGCACTCCACGATGTTGGTGGCTTAAAGAGAGGAAAAGATCTTTGCGCACTCAAAACGCCAAGAGAGCAGCTCAAAATCGAGATAAGACATGAGATATGCAAAACCCAGATACACTGCCTTTTTGAACATCTCTGAATTTCGCGTGCTGTTGATGTATCGGTCTGCTTAGGTGCCTATCGGGGAAATTTGGTCTGAGGATGCAATCCTGGAGCGGGTGAAGAAATCTGTCTAGTTTGACGAGTTTGAGAGAAACGCTTGTCTGCCAGTGTCCAGCTTTTAGATTTTTCAAAGATCACATCTTCTTGTGTTTCTTTTGGAAGGAGCATCTTTTCTATGTTTTTTTACAATTGTTCAGTCACTGGGATTGCACTGAAACGCAGGAGCGAAAAAGACTTTTGGAGTCAAACGGCTTCACTTGGTCAGTGGTGGAGTCTGTACCAGTGCATGAGAGCATCAAACTTGGCAAAGCAGAGCGGGAGAAGTACATTCAGGTCACTGAACAAACTGAAGAACCGGGAGACACGGAAAGGGCAGAAGAGACAGAAGAAAAAAACACAGGGCTGGGTGGATGCCCTAAGCAAGTCAAGGGCTGAGGGTAAACGTGTGAACCGGTAAACCCAATACAAGAATGAACGTCTGCTTCTCCGACCCAATCCAGGCCTACAAGCAGACTGTCAAGAACTTGGGCAAATGTGGAGTGCGCAGAATTTGCTACAATTTCATGCCAGTTTTAGATTGGACAAGGACCGACCTAAATAGGCGTTGGCCGGATGGTTCAGAAGCTTTGGCTTACGATGCAGATGATTTGGCTGCTTTTGACCTCTTCATCTTGAAGCGCGAAGGGGCTGAGAAGGAGTACGAAGCCTCAGCCCTTGCACGAGCAAAGGCAATGTTTGAAAAGATGACAGAGAAGGACAAACATGTGCTGCAGCAGAATATCATTGCAGGCCTTCCTGGCCGCATGGTTGAAGCGTACACTGTTGAAGCTTTCAGAGATGCTGTTTCTCAATACAAGAATGTGTCTCCAGCTCAGATCCGAGACAACTTGGCTTATTTTTTGAAGAGCATTATTCCAACCTGCGAAGAGGCGGGTGTTTACATGGCCATCCATCCAGACGACCCTCCTCGTCCTATTCTTGGCCTTCCACCAGCTTGTTCAACTCGTGATGACGTAGCAGCTTTGCTGAAAGCAGCAGATTCGAAGTACAATGGCATCACGCTTTGCGTTGGAACCTATGCATCTTCCCCTCAGAACAAGGCTGTGTTGGACGAGTGCGTGTTTGCTTGTTTGCTTTTCATGCAAAAGGCATTGTGTGACCAACTTGGTTGACCATACCATGAGACCATGAGTCATGCTTCATAGAATGGCGAATGTTTCGAGTGAGTTCATCATATAACATATATATATATATGTATACAGTATATATATATACGTACATATATCATATATATATATATACACATGAAATCGTCAAAGCATTTCAGTCCTTTCTGAGCCATGGACCTTTTGTCATAAGTCACGAATCATGTCAAGGTGGAGGAAATGGCCAAAGAGTTTGCTTCAAGGACCCACTTCGTACATTTGCGGAATGTGACCAAAGAGATGCCCCCAGCACCTGAGACGGGCTTGGGACCTGCTGGCTGCACTTTTACTGAGTCAGACCACTTGGGTGGCGATGTCGATATGTATTCAATCATGCTGACGATGTTGCAAGAGAAGCAGCGCAGAAAGGCAGAGGGCTGGGGGGACATGGCAGAGATCCCTTTCCGACCAGATCACGGACATAAAATGGTGGATGACATGATTCTGGGCAGCACCATGCGCCGCGTCTTAATCGTATCTTCATTTTTAGATATTTATTCAACCTATATAGCCGGATCCATCCCGATCCCATATTCTGGGCTCAAAATCAGATCCTGCGATCTCTCTCTCTCTCTCTGTCTCTAGACTCTAGAGTGTTATGTTTTTAGCAGTTCTCCTTTGAGAAGGGTTTAAGTTGCGTGCTTGTCTTGGCACTTAATGTGCACTTTGTGTTGCTTCTCTACATTTCTTTGGATGTTGCTTCTTCAAATTTCACGTTTTCGAGGAAAGGAAAAAAGACGAATCCTGGCTACACCTGCATCGGTCGACTCCGTGGTCTTGCTGAACTCCGGGGTCTTCAGCTGGGAATCGCCTCTGCCGGCATGGTGAAGGACCAACTTGGACCGAGGAGGGTGAAGAGTGAAGGCTGACTTTAGGCATTGGAATCCATAGGACAGATGTGACAGGCTTGAACGGCTGAAAGCATCCCGAAGAAGTCTATTATACAGGAAGATGTCCAAACAGGTGACAAGTCTATACTAAAGATATGAAATGGAAATGATGCAAACAAAATGTGCATTGTCACGTCACGCTCAACTTTCGGTTCGAAGTCAAAATCAATTTGGCAGGAACCAGAGACCAAGAAGCAGCGAACAGGCTGAGCTTGGCCTAGGAATGGCCTAAGCTAAGGATTCAAAAGGGACCTGGACGGCTGGCGCCTGGCCTGACTTTGGACCTTTTGGACTTGCAGAATTTTGCTTACATGCGCGACCTGTGACTTTTTCAGCCCTGAAATGCAGTATGCAAGGTTTGTATAGGTTTGTATGAAATCACAAGATGGTAATCAAACGTTTATCAAATTTATCATGTTTGTTTTGTGTTTGTTTTGTGCTTTTGAACGGGGCAGAAATTCCGCGTGTGTCGCCCAAGTCAATGGCCGCGTGTGAATAGACCTGAATAGACTCGTTTTGCACAAGCTGAAAGGCAAAGTCTGCAGGGTGCTCTTGGACTCCATAGAGAAGCATACAAAAATATACAGTCCACAAGACTCATAGGATCTGTCACTGTTGATGATGGGATCGTGGATTTACATTTCATGATGGATTTCAGCTCCGGTCGGGCAAATGGAATGTGAGTTTTCGCACAAGATTCGCGTATACGTACTGTGTAGAACCACATGCCTGCAGAACTATCTGTATTGACATTCTGTATGAGTAGTGCCATAGAAGGTTGAACTCTATCAGTGCGGACCCTCTTTTCGATGCAAAATACTCGAGACGGAAAATTGGAGGTAAACAGAAGTCAGGTGGTAAAGCCTGGTAAGCCTAAATGAGCTGAGCTTGGCTTGCCAAATCTTCAGTGCTTCTCCGTTTCTGTGTGGCTCCAAGTCATTTCGACACAAACAATTTCAATCCTTTTCTAAAGTGCTGCAAGCAGAAGAAGACCTAATCCCAAAGCAGAACTGATCATGGCGAAGGAAGCACTTGATGACAGAGAGACAATCAAACAGCATATGGCTTGCCGACTACCTTGATTCACGAACAGCGCTGACGCAGCCACTTGATTTCTGCACAAACTAACCTGCACCAAGTACTTGCTCGGATCGTAAACTGCGGTCTCTGAATAGTGCAATGCCTCAGAACGGCAGTTTCACAAGCATTCCTGCCGGGTCCCGGTCCGAGACAATATGCTTGCAGAATCTTGCAGAATGTTTGAACTCTAACTTTTGCAGGCTTGATGAACAACTTAGTATATAATCAACTTAGATATTCGATGTCAAAAGTCTGTGGATCTATTTTTGAGGCCGACCATAGTCAGCACGGCCAGCAGTGAATTCTTGCCGTTGGTCGGTTTCGGTGGCTCCATCGCCTCCTGGCTTCAAGCAACATTGCATCAAAGATTGCTTTTGAAGTTTGTACTTTATGCGAAGCAGTCTTAGAGTCTTAAGCATCCCTGCATTCTTCGGACTGATCATTCTTGGGATAAAATGGTTGCAATGTGTTGCTAGATTTCTAGCAAAACAATGACATCTTTCCTTGCTGTGAAAGATCCCAGGATCTTGGTGGCACGAAACTGCAGGACACTGGAGAGTAATGCTCTCAAAGATCTACGCTTGTTGTTTGCTCAAGCCCATCCTTACCTCATCCGTACACTGCAGTCAAGTAACTAAGTATGCTCTTCATGGTCCTAATGACAATGACACAAGCTTTCCTTCTGATTTTGGAGAGATGTTGAGGCGATGGCACTACGTCTTTGTCTTTCCTGATGAGTCAGACGATGCCAACAACGCGGACTACTGGAATTCGCTGATGCCAGATGCTTCTGAAGCCTGGGACAGGACGCGCAGATCTTGGCGGACAAGGTACCAAGGCTATCAGCCCCAAGCACTTAGCAGTTTAGCAAATTTTATTGATTTTTATATATTTTTATCATAATGAGATTTTTTCAGAAGAAACATGTCTTGTACTTGTCCTCTTACTATCTCTTACTTGTATACACAACAGCTACAACAGGTCCAGGACTTTACGATCTGTGCCTGAAATGAGGTTTGTAAGTTTTCTATGTTCCGTAGTGCGCACGTTCTCTTGTTCCATGCACACCATCTCACAGAAACGCCTTGCTTGGCCAACCTCTAAGAAGATGCCGATGCGCTGCTCTGGAGGATCTTTACCCACCAATATAACACAGCCTACGCAGACTTCGACGGCAGAAGGATGACCAGGACAGGATGAAAAGGGCAATGAATCAACCCACATGTATCCATAAGACTGGTACTCACTCTGAAAACAAAGTCCCCACAGAATTCCTTTCTCCTGTCCCACATCCGTTTGCCTTGTGGTATCAAGTATAAATTGAATTGTTTACTGCTGCGTCAATTTCCTAGGAGACAATTCCACAATGCGGTGCCTTGCTCTGCATTGGACGTTGCATGCATTTGCATATCGTGTGGATTTGTTCAGATAGCGTACCTGAGACCTCTTGACTTCTTGAGCCTTTCGTTGTTCCCGAATGGAGTAGAGTAGGCTACACTTCACCTCCCCCCAATTTGTCGCTTGGTGATCGAGAGTGGTAAGTAGCGTGGCAGAATCTCAACTATCAGCGAATAGTTTCGAGAAAAACTACACCACACCATACAAGTACATACAAGTACATACAAGTAGAATTTTTTGGGTGTTTGTTTCCACTCTTAAGGTTCGAGAACAATTGGTCCGGACCTCAGTTTCCAAGCGGAATGACAACTGAGAGTGTTTGGTATTTGCCTTTTTTTGAAGATGAAGTGAGTGGTGCCTGTGGCCCTTTCTGCAAGCTGGGCACAGACGAAGCTGAGGTTGAACTCCTCACAGGCCCAATTTGCGCCTTCAGATCGCACGAGTTCAGGTGCGACTGCGTTGACAAGTGCATCATCACAACATTCCACAATGATGCAAGCTCTTTTTCGGTGGAGCAGATACTGCTTTTTTTGTCGACCCTGCCCCGTGTAATGGTCAGCAGAAAGCTTTGAGGAAAGAGGCGACAGCTGAGTGAATAGATCGATGCCATCGTATTCAGTAAGCTGATGCATCCCCCAGCAAATTAGTTTTCAGGAAATTGTCAAAGATTTGCCAAGAAATGCGTCAACAGTCCCGAAAGCTATACATATTTTTGCTGTGCAACATGCATTCGCTGAACATGCTGTTTATGCCTGTTTCTTGCGCAGGGGTCAAAAGCGATGTATATAAGTATCAGCATTGTTGCCCAAAGCATTGCAAATAACGCTGTTTTGTTGTAGCAGCTATCCAAAAGGTACGAAATAGCCTCAGTTCTGGCACTTTTTTACAAGTCTGCTTGAAGTTTGAAGGCCGTATGTAAGCACAAAGTGTTGAACAGGGCAGAACAAAACATGTGCAAGAAAACTTTGCATTTTCAAGAGCAGCAACAGCTAGAACAACAATAACCAAAATACGAATAAGGATAAGAAGAAGAAGAAGAAGAAGAAGAAGAAGAAGAAGAAGGAGAAGAAGAAGAAGAAGTGTATGGAAGAGAAAAGCCAGAATTTGAAGAAGAGGAGCACCGCCGCCACCAACAACAACAGCATCATCAGCATCAGCAAGAACATCAGCTTTGGCAATACCTTTTGCGGCGCTGCTGGGGAAGTGCCAGCTACCAAATAGCAACCCTCAAGGCCGTTCAAAGAGAAAAGAAAAAGACCCTAAGATTCTTACAACTGTGTAGAATGGATCAACATAATACAACTTCGCCCAAACGTTGAAAGGAGCATCGATGGAGATGAACTTTTTCTTCTCATTGCATTGGACAATTACGAGGCGCCTACAGCTCTATGGCCCTGAGATTCTGCTGTGTGGCAGTGCGGTTCAAATTTTTTCAAAGATTCGAAGACTATTCGAAGGTCATCAATGAAGTTGGAAAAGAGGAAGAATTTCCTGCGACTCCTCAGCAGTGAAGAGATGGGCAGTCCGATTTATTTGTTGAGTACTCGAGATTCAGACTCGGAAACTATGATTTCAGTTCAACATTTCCTTCGTCCTTCCGTGTTTCAGTGTGCTTTTGTTTGATCCAATTGTCAATGGTCAACCTGAGGCCATGCTACACCCGGATGCATACAAGAATTACGTTTGTCCAACGGATTGGTCTCAAGGCTTGTATCAAGTTGAACAAGTTGAAGTTGTGTTGAAGTGTCTCGAAGTGTGCGGACAGTGCTCGAGCCTCGTAGGCGGAGGTGCTTTCAATGCAAAGACATATGGCGTGTCTTGGCAACGAAATCTGATGAAGACTATGCCGTTGTTTCTATTATAGACTTTGCCAAAAGTCGTAAGTACCACGGGAAGAAATGTCATTTGACATGTTTTTGACATGTTCTGACATTTCTCCTCCATGAAGATGCGGCCAACCACTTTTGCAAGGAACTGCCAAGCATTTCACACAAATCTGATGTGTACCAGTTTGCTTGCAACATCTTGCAACAGAGGAGCAGGTTGAACAAAGCAGCAGTTTGAATTGAAGTGCACTGGACACACTCATCAATTCCCTTGTAAGGAACACATCGATGGCACTCAGCACACAAACCAGTATCCTGGTTATGCGACACGGCTGAATTAAGCCTTCTATGTACTAGTATGTACTAGTACCAAAAGTCAGCTTCCGTAGTGATACCCACTACGTAGATGCTCTGCAAGATTCTTGAATGTTTGGAAGCTTCAGTGTTGGAACAAGATTCAACCGTTTGCCCTACTGTAGCACAATTGTAAGGAGGCGCGTGAGATTTGGGGAGACACCTTTATGTCTTTCGCGCCAAAACTGACATGACATCTTTGTTCAAGGTCCGCTTTTCAGAGCACAATAAAAACCTCTTGGCCCGATGGAACCACGAACAGCTAATCAGATTGGTGCGAAGGCTGGAAATGAGAAAAGGGCTTGGCAGGTTGGTGAATCATGGAGTGTCAAGTACCATCATACAAAATCAATCCACAGATATCATCTCATCTTGATGATTGAAAAGAAGTTTTGCAGAGAAAAAAGTCCTGCCAGGCGCATGAAAAAGTTTGTGAGGCTGCAATCGCTGATCTCAGAAGCTTGGATGCAAAGTCGATAGCATTGGAAGTCCTAGGTGCTAACAAAACAGGGCCACTGACAACGCTGACAAGGTGCCATTTTTACAAAGTTTTCGATGACTTGGCAGGAAGGCGTTGCGAAGCAAGTCTTTTGCGCTCATCACTGGAAGGACCTCTCCGCATTCAGGCACAAAATTCGCTGGAATGCGCCTTGGTCGACAAGAGCAGCATGACTGTTTTGTGACACTATGACGACCAAGAAGTAGTGTGTTTTCTACGCCTTTTTGGTTTCAAATAGTCGATTTTCTTGCAATGAGCTGATGAGGATCCTTGCAATGTTTTGCAGTGGCCAAGTGAAGAACTCCCTGATTGCAACTTGCCGAGTTTCGGGTTCACTTATATACAGAGTTCGCTAAACTGGTGAGATTCCAAAGGAAGATTGCTTTATTTCTCAATAGACACGTCTAGATACTGATCAATCCACAAATGCATGAACACTTGACCGTTACGTTACATTGAGTGTTGGCAGTGTGTCCACACAATCACTCTCTGAAGCAAGGCATTCAAGTGTATTTTGGACCGGACATTGCTTTCTTTTTTCACTGGTTCAATGCATACTCGCGACTTGGCTTTTTTTGGTGCCATGGCTTCCATCTACTGGTGGCACTACGCATAGAGAGCAGTTCTTTCAATACGGTTGCTGTATCTTATACTGTTTTAATCAAGTTTAGGGGACCAAATGTGAAACAAGCAAGGCATTGCATTATTCAGATTCATCGACATTAAAGATGTTTGACAGAAATTATTTTGCATTTTTTCTCCCCCGGTGCAATGTTCATGCATCATTTGCCTTGTTGCATATTGGTCACTTCCCTTCAAACAATGCTCGTTTGCTTGTTGAGTTACCAAGGCGTTGGCTGTTGTTCCCTGCAGCTCTATGCATACCAGTTGGCATTGAAGAGCACATGTCCTTAAGGAGACTGCAGAAAGGGAGAGTGCCGAGGAGTAAGTGTCATGAATGTTCCAGGCTCTCCGTGTTTGACTCTACTCGGCAAAAGGAAAGTATATTCTAGGCATTTCTAGGCAAAGTTCTCCTTTTCAGAGTGCCCTCATCACTCTCCTAACTTCTTGGAGTGTCGTCACCGCGCAGGTCATCGCTACTTTAGTGAAGATTTTCATTTCTTGGACTGTCATTCTAATTTGAATCAGTTGTTACATTGTTGGTTACAGTGGTTGAAAAAATCCCGCTCTTTGCGAGCGTGAAGGAGTGGAAATGTGCCTCGGTTGCATCTCTGGCTTTGCTAATTGCAATGTCATATGTCTTGGACAGCTTGGATTGAGTTCTGCAGAGAGAAGAGCTGCAGAATTTTGCAATTCAAATTGGTTTCGATGTGATTGTGTCACTGTGTCGCTCAGATTTCTGGAGAGTGTCAGTCTGCAACTCTGCTAGCTTCGGGCGCTTTTGCCTGAGGAAGTGGAGAAGTGGTGGTCGTACCCTTGCTGATGTTGGAATAAACCTGTTGCATACATGCACTCATCTTTTTTTGGGTACCACCTGAACCTGCAGCTGCTCGCTTTTCATCGACAGCTTCAATATCGCTCCACATATGGGACTTCCCGCTTGACTCAAACAAGATGGGGCAGTGGCAAGAGCATTTTCAACGCTAAATTTGCACAAGAACAAGGTTGTGGGCCCGTGGACACATCAAAAATTGAGAAGTGAATGTTCGCTTTCCTTGAGACATCTTACTGTGCAAGTTCCATGCCCACCTTCAGCAGATGACATTCACCTCGCCCAGGTATGTATTCTTCTCAGTAGCGCTGGGACTGTGGTCCACGGCTTTTCTTTCCAGGCACTCGCTAAAATTCAGGTTGAGCTGACTTCTCAAGGAGAGTTGTCCATACCGGCAATTTCTGACAGACTTGACAGATGCCAGGTACAAACACAACAAAAACTTGAAGGCGGGTGCACTGGTCATGCCGCCGCGAGAAATATGGGTGTGTCTGTGTGTGAATCAACAAGCAATTTTGATACTTTTGGGAAGGCATATGGATTCATGTTGTATAATATGATATAAGTTCAAAGCAGAAGGCAACCACCCCCACGTTTCAGAAGACACATATGAAGCCAGTCAAGCTAACATTAGAAGTCGCGATGTTAGCATTGCAATGTCCTATGCGTTTCTCAAGTATGAAAAGGCCTTTTGTTCCAGGTCCTGAAATGGGGCATGCAGAACTACGATGAGGCAGTTGCGGAAGTGCGAAGGCGAGGAGACTGTCTTCTCTCATTTTCCAAGGGATTTTCTAAGACGGCCAAGACATCATGATGAGATGCGGTGCAAGTATTGAATGCATTGCAGGGATTTCAGCGATGACTATAGGGACACCTGGGCGGAACTGCTCCAGAATTCCTTCCACTGGACCGAGTCGGTGTCGATGTGTTTGCTGATGGACTGAGATGCAAGAAGTGAAAAGCAACATTGGCGGATGTGAGTCTGCCAGTGCGCTCAAGGATGTCTTGGAAACACCCGAAGGATTTCGTAGGTAGCAAGCAATCTTGGTAATCTGATTCTACTCCACCTGTGACACTGTGAGGATACTTTGCGCTCTCTTCATGCTGGAGACGGTTCTTGTCACTTTTTTTGTTGCTTGGCTCACAATATCCTACAACAGAACCTGCACCATTTGTGCCTAGGATCGACCTGACCTGTCTTCTATCACGCACATTGCAATGAGAAGGATTTGCAATTTGGAAATGCTCTTTCCAACTACAATTAGGGGTGCCTATCACTCAGCGTACTAGCTATCGATGGACTGATCGCAATTGCCACGTCAGACCACCAGCCAAGCAGTACATTCAAGTTAAGAGCCGAAGCAGAACCAAACATAATCCAAAGCACCTGCCAAAACTGTTACTATAAATTGTTTGTTAACGATTCTTTGAGTCTTTGAGCATGCAAGGTTAGCACATGGCGCAGAAAAGCCCTGGATGAACCGCTTGGCACATTCTACGGCCTGGCGTTTCTTGATTGAGCACACAAAGGGATGAAACGGATGGAACATGAAAACATGAAAAACCCTGAAATCCAGGACAGAAGGACATGTAGGACACCCAAGATGTTGCATAGTGGATAATCAAAACTCCCTGTTTGAATGCGTTTTGACGTTTGCGCAAGAAGTAAGGAACACCAGAGCGAGATTCTGGGGCAAGCTTCACGGCAGCACTTGGCAGGATAGTTGCTGCAGGAATGTCATCGCATTCTTAGTAGCTGCACAGACACCTTGTCTCATAGATATTCTGTCATTGTGGAACCAAGGCTTTTGGTGACCATCAATATCAAGGTGGTCGATTGGATTTGGACATTCTTGTCAACCAAACTTTCGAACCTGGAAAACCACAGGACTCCATGCATCGGAAATGAAATCTCTTGAGCTGTGGCCTTTCAAGGTTGTAAGGCTGGAGATTAGCCACAAGCCTCCAGGACACGCGGTGAACTCTTAAGCAGAATGTTTGAAAAGCTCTTCGCGGTCAAGTGTCGTGGCAGAAAAGCTCTGGCTTTTGTAACTGCGACCCAGACTTGGAGACTGTTTTTGTGTGGAATCTATAGATTTCTATTGCTATGCTAGGGAAACCCGTTACGGCCCGTTACTTAAAGACACCATTTTGCAAAATCACAAAGTATCAGATTATTGCTGCATTCTCACAGAATTTGTGGTACCAAGCAAGAGCCGAACGAAACATCGTTCTGCAAGTTTTTTGGAGAAATGAGGAGACATATGCACATACATACTGTATATGATATAATCATATATGATATATTTCATATTATTTCATAATTTCTGGTTTATAGTATAAATAAATGAAACATGTACCTATTACCTGATCCGAATGGAGAGGCATTCAAGCTTGGCTTGAAGATAGAGTTCCTTGAAGATTTCCGTGCCCCGTGCTCTTCAGGTTTGTCGTTTTTTACTACCCATTCTTGTATACGTGTCTTGGCTCAACCGTTTGGTGATGAAATCAGAAGTGGAATTCTCGGTCGAGCTTCGTTTTGGTATTGGAAACTGTAAACTATTCTAGGTTGTCCATCTGCCGTCATGCAATGCTGCGACCAAGAATCTTGATCAAGCCCTACGTGAGCCAGGACAACATCCAGGTTTGCTTTCAGGCACATCAAAGTTCAACCATGTAACAAGAACGGTGTCAAGTCTTACGTATAGTCTTTGCAAGCTATTCAAGTTTTGACCGTCTTGATCCTTCACACAAAAAGCAGTAAACACCTGGTGCTACTTGCGGAGGTACTCAGCAGCGATTTAAAGCTCTTCTTTTTCACACAGATCCTTGTGGAGGCTCCAGTTGCCAGCTCCCACATTGCTTCAGCGTTGAAGTAGTTGAAGTAAGCCCAGATATAGCCCAGATAGTTTCTAGGATTCTAGGGATAACACTTCGCGGAAAGCCATGGAATTGAATTTTGACGGCTAGCCATGAAGCTCAGGGCCCGCAGCTCAGGTCATCAACTTGTTCGTCAACTTTTTTCAGGCTTGGCTCGAGGCGTGAAAGAGAGAAAGAGAGAAAGAGAGAAAGCAGGGTAGATGTAGAGTCAGGAATCTTCAGGATGGTTCAGATGAAGGGAGGTTGTGCTTGACAGGAAAAAAGGGAAAGTCATCAGTATCCAAAAGGTCCTTTGGTAATGAATTGTACGTTTTTGCAATCATCTATGCGTCCATGGGGAGGTTTTTTGTTACGCTTATGGAGAGAGGTGTCAGTGAACTCATAAAAAGAAAAACACAGACAGCATGAATCGACAGGAAGCCTTTCAGGATTTATGTTCGGCTTCGGCAGGTTTTCTTGGAGATCCGCAAGGTCAAGGGCAAGAACTCCGGGCGACAGTACACTTACATTGATCCTTTGTCAAGATGTTGAGCATCATTGTGAGCAGTTTGAAAGTGTACGTTTGCGCTTTTCTTTTTGTTGCCTCGGATTGCCGCCCTGAGTGAAGCCTGGTGGGTTTGACTTCTAAGGAATATCAGGCAAAATGTCCAGAGTATACGGACAGTGAGGCTCAGCTCGTACAGGTTCTGGTTCAATTCAAAACATTACAACTTCAGATGAGCCCAGTTCTGGAACTGTCCTTTCAGCGCTTTTGATTTGTGCTTTTCCATGTCATTCAGTGATTGTCTTCAGCGAGAAAAAGTTGGAGCTGAGGATTTTGTGAGTGACGTGGAGCTTCAGGTCATGAATTACGGATTCCTTGTCCTGTTTCTTTCATTGCATAAAGTGGCAAAAAAGGTTCTACAGTGAGCCTTTCGGGCACTTTTGAGAATGGGGTGCGTAGCTACCCATGCCTAGACACGAGAGACATTTGGGATGATCCACAATGATCGGAAGTCTTGAGACATGGGACCTTGATGTAAATCTGCCCAGCCAACACCTAGGTTTGGTGTTTGCTTGCCCTATGTGCATCTTGCCCGCAATACAAAGGCCACCAATGGCCAGCATGGGGAATTTGCAGGCTTGACGTAAAAAGACTGCTGTATGGTCTCAGTGCAATCGCTTAGGTGCTTTATTTGTTTCTGCGTGAATTTCCCGTTTAGACCTTGGCTGTTTGTGGTGTCCTGTCTGAATTAAAATCTTGGCGCATGGTCTTGCCCGGCTGGAAGGTTCAAGCGAATGCTTGCGCCAGGACCTGAGCGCAACTGCCAAAAACTGGCAAAGACTACGAGAAAGTACAGTAGACACTTGTAGAAGAGCCAAAGACAGTGTGGATGTTGAAATCATCGATAGGGAGCTGTCAGGCATGCAGACAGGACATGCAGATGACAAGCAGATGAGGTACAAGCTTTCTTATATTTACCAAAGACCGAGCCCATATGGTGCAGAGGGCGTGGGAGCTGGGGAGGACCAAGGGGGGCAAGGGACAAAAATTTCTTATCGAAAGGTGAAGGCTATGTCACTAGTCGATTCTAGTTGTGAGTTGAGTCTGGGTTTACGTTTGGTAGTGCTGGAAGCGGGCAACCCAGACTCTGGCATGTGTATTCAAATTTTAGAAGTATTTAAGACTGTGCTGCGCAGGAGATGGTGACACTTCTATCCTGGTTGGGCGTTATTTTCAACAGCTACTTAGTTACTTGGTACTTGAACTCAGCCGAAGCGGCTTTCGCCTTCCTCGTCCTCTGACGATCTCCGAAGTCCAATGCATTGTCTCTGCTGTAAGGTTGATCGAGGTTGAGGGATTTGTAGAGATCTTGCAACTAGAAATCATACTCATACACGACAGAAGGTCATTTGTAGATATCTAGAGATCTTGTGAATTTAATTGAATTTACCTGAGGTTATTTTTGTCTCGCCACTTTGTCAAGACATGAGCAGCTAGCTGAGTTTGAGTTGACTCGGGAACTCCAGGCACTTTGACAAATATCAGTGTGCAATTTCCATAAACTCTGCTCCTTTGAGTGTGTCTTGTTGTCAGTTGCACTTTTTTGTTTCCTAGGCTTTGAAGCAAGGATGTGCTGTTTTGTTGCTGCGGAACGCCCAGATCAACTGATCAACTGAAAATTGCAGACATTTATTGACATTTCATATGATTTCTTGGTTCGTACAACTTGTGATATCTAGCCTTTGTTGCAAGTGAATCAATGCTGGGTTGAACACGCATGAAGTGTATGTGTGTGCGTGGATGCTTTTACTCTCGTACATGAATGACTATGTAGCGTACAATATGATGCATAAACACGGGCATGTACTTCACCTAGGCCGAGCATTTGCTGCTCGTTTTGAAGTTGCTCATTGATGCTGTTCGGCACTCTGATATCCGAGTCAACGTAGCATTCCGTTCAGTAGTCTAGTTGTGTGACTGGCTGCGAAAAGATGGGAGAAGGAAGACGTTGATTGGCCGATGCGCTTTTTGACTCAGTAGTTTGATTGGCTAAATTTCTTTTTAATCACGCCTCGGGCATCCTTTGTAAAGTACTTTAGCC
This sequence comes from Breviolum minutum Mf 1.05b.01, assembly GCA_000507305.1. Taxonomy (NCBI): domain Eukaryota; class Dinophyceae; order Suessiales; family Symbiodiniaceae; genus Breviolum; species Breviolum minutum. The sequence goes on from DF239788.1 coordinate 70,906, forward strand.
CATAGGAATGTGTTGGAACTCAACTCGGATCAACGATGCGTATATTCTGAGCTGAGACAGTGCCACGATTGCAACGAAGGATTAGGGCCGCGTCCACATATCACGAAGGAAAGAGGGAAAGAGGGAGGGCTGGGCGTATTCAAAATCGGACTTTAATCAAGCTTGCAGGCAGTCAATCAAAGTCAGGTTGTGAATTCTCAGCCGCTAAAGCAAGATATATTCGCTCCAGAGGGCTATGGTCCAGATCTTGGACATCCTCAAATATCTTTCATTGCCGCGTTTTCCAACGCACGGAAAGCGCGTGCCCGTTGAAATGCTCTATTTTTAGATCAGATTTCGGAGGGTTCTAGTATGTTCCGTTGTTCCATGCTCGTGTGGGCTCTGACTTTCTGCCGATTCTGTCTCCAAGAGAGTCCCCGCAAGGTTAGTTCATGATGTGAAAAAGAAATACTTACATGCATTTACAGGTGTTTTTGGCGTGAGAACCTGACGCGAGTTTGCTTCCGTGTTGTCCTTTTTTTGAACCTTGAGGTCAGGTGCCATGACCAGGTTTGGAAAAGTCCTTGAAAATTCTGAGCTCACTACATTGCCCGCAAAAGCCAAATGTCAAGCTTACAGTTGTAGCAAATGAATTAGTTCCACGCTGTGTCCTGTGCCCGTGGTTTTGAGCTTGCATCAAGGCGCTGGGTCCAAAGAGTATGACACAGCGCCGCATTGAAGAGCCCGCTTGCCAAGCAGACATTTTGCAATATCTGCTGCATGTGCGGGCATTGTTTTTGGACAGCTTTCACCAAGGCATCAGGATAGGGTCATCGAGCGAATTCTGCAACTTGGATGCAGATGATGAAAACTGCGACAGGAGGCTCTGAAGTTTCTGCTGATTCAGTTGAATTGTCTGAGGCAAGAGAATGCAAATGCACGAGATAGGAAAGGTCACTTGCAGGTGCTGCTGGGGATGTGAGCCGTTGTGAATTTCAATTTTTACATTGTTTTTGCTCTAGAATTTTCCTGAACGCTAGGCTCTTAGCGAGCGGGATGGATACAAAATGTCGCAAAGTTGTATGGAGATAGTCAGACTGGAATCGCAGGTGAAATCATTGACCCTGCAATCGACAAGTGCAGGCGCCCGTTCTCCCCGTGTTGTCTAAACGAATCGGACCGTTTCGATGTTCTCTATGTTTTAAGTCATAGTATGCAGCCATATTGGGGGAGCCCACTGTATTCAGATTGAGGTCTCAAGTCAGACTGTAAAGATTCTTGTGAAGATTGATTCACTCATTTTGTGTGCTGGTCTCTTTGCTTTGGCATCGTCTACTTCATTGACTTCTTCACTCTTTGAATTTTTGTCGTGGCATCAACATGCAAGAACGTGCTACCCAGCAACATGTGGCACAATGCAACAAGGTGCCGGATCGACTTTGTCAAATTGCTCGACTTGCGGCGTTTTTCGCTGCGGTTCCTTAGTGTGAGCTGGCCGCTAAGTGGCCTGTGCTCAAGCAAACTGCTTGAGGAGGTCGTTATGCCAACAATTACAAAAAACAAAACATCGTAAGACGTTTCACATCAGAGCCCAGAGCAAATGCTTTGTGTTCTCTGAAGTTGACCTTTTGCGAGCCCATGTTGTTTTTGCATGTTTTTGCGCATGGCGCTAGGGGCAAAACGTTTGCTTTCGACTTTCATCGCGCGGCGCACGTCATGCCTTGCGATGCCTTGCGATGCGTTGTGATGCCTTCTGATGTACATGGCGTCTCGTCTCTGGCTCTCTGAGCGTCGGCAACGGCCGTCGCAAGGGTGCTGATCCCATTGCACAGGCTGGCTGGTCATTTTCTTAAGTAATGGCTTGACGATGCTGGGTGGTTAGATGTGTTTGTGTACCACTTTTTTGCAATTTGTCATATTTGTCTTAGTTGTGCCTTGCGACGAGTGAACACCAATCTCGGAATAAGTGAAATGTAAAATGCCGAGGTCGTCATGAGGAATGACTGATATCTCCCAAACATGTTTGATCATGACGAACTCTGCCAGATGCTTGCATGGCTTTTGGCATTGTCGCCGGCGCTGGCGTTGGGTTCCAAGCTCTATATTTATCTATACATTTGATGTAGGATAACATAATGTATGTAATTAGTGATAGACGTGTATGTGATATTGTTTGTGTCCTTTCTTGCGAGTTTCATGTCTTTGGGCTTCAGTAGTCTTCATTTAATCGTCCATGTCAAGTGCAAGCGCCATTGCACATTTCCCAGGCTATCGCTAATTAGCCGTGGCCAGCATGGGGAGATAGGCCTGCCAAGATCCTCTCCAAAGTAGGAGTCACAGCCCGATGAGTTCAGCAAATGAAGGTGAACTCTAGGCAACATGACGGGAGGTATATATATATATATATACATGTAATACATATATATATATACACATATGTATACGTATATATGCTATATAGATATGATAAGATTGCAACCAGTTTTTGCTAAACCGCTGAGATTTGCGGCAGCATTGGCTTTCTATTGCTTTCTCCCTTCATGTTGGAAGGCATCTCGGCGGCAAGTGCCGAAGAACGTTTGGTCAGGGTCTCGGACGAAAGTTGCCCAAAAGTAAAAGTTCTTGCAGAGAAGAGACCCGCGAAAAGGATTTGCCGATTTGCCCTGGATGGGAGTCCTTTTCGAGGTCCGTCACAATGCAGATTTGGTCCTTGAGTCTTGTATCCAACAAGACCTTCGGCATAGTCAGCCCCTGAAACTCGCACTATCTCACAATTTTTGCACAGTTTGTTTGCTGAGATGCTACCATTTTTTTAAATGTTCTTTCGTAGTGGACTCGAGGAACTCAGCTACGAAGCCAACTGGAAGGCCTTTGCTTTGAAATGTGTAACTTGGACGAAACTTGGATTCACTGACAAAATGCATCGTCTTGCTATACTGGAAAATCGCGGAAAGCTGAAAGGCTGAAAGCTGCTTTTGAAAACCTTTGGAAACCTTGCCCTCCACGCTTGGATCTTCGGATCGGCTTAATTCATCTTAATTCCACGTCTTTACGCTCAATCAATCCCAACGGTTCGTCACTCTGTTTTGAAAGCACTACGAATGCTTTCTGGAGCTTTTGGCATTAGCAATCTTCACGGTATTATTATCATTGCTGTTAGTATTATTTTGTGATAGTTCACTGCATTTTGTTGACTAGCCATGCTCTGTCCCCAAGGCAAAACAGCCAGCGACTTAGCGCCCAGCTTGAATATGTGCACAGTCACAGTCTGAAGCAGGAGGCATCAGGAAGCTGTAGCGGAGTGCCATGCTGTGTAAATGTGAAGCAACTCTGAAGATAGGCCTTCGGTTGAAGTCAACATAGATATGAGACAGTTTAAGACAGTTTGAGTTCTCAGATCTCAACATTTTTGTTGGACAAACATCGTTAGTTCTACAGTTACGGTTTCGTGAAGTTCTATCAGCTTCACAACTGGTGCGGTCAGCGCTTGGCAACTGAGGTCGGTGTCTACCCAAACTGCCCACAGTGTGAAGGCCATGAAATGACCAATGATGATCACAAATTGAGGAGGGAAGAAAACGGAAGATACTTCGAAGATCCCTTCTACGGTCCTAAGGGTCCTATGACTTCTTTCCATCCCAGGCATGGCAGCGCAACAAGCTCAAGCTCCTGGAGAATTTGCGCCAACTGGTTCGCCGGTAGAGGGCTCGTGCGCTGCCTAATGGAAGCACCAACCATTTTAAAAACAACTGCTTGCATGTTCCTCCTGGTACTGATTGCAATATATTGCAATGATATGCAATGATTATGCGATAATTGCTAAAGTGTATGATATACACATTGTGTGATTTGTTGTTTGTTTGCATGGATTTGAAAGCAACGGAATCATACTCTCTCGACTTGATTGTGGCTCAGGAATTGGGATGCTTTGTTGTTCCACATGGATCAAATGAGTCAATGGGGACGTTCATTGATCAGGTGCCAAGACAAGAACAGATTGTTAAACTCGGACTATGTCTAACATGCAGAAGATACTCATGTTTGCTTGTGAAAATTGAAGCGTGTAGTTGACAGGCAATGGGCCTCAGGTTCATCGCAGCTGCAGCTATGGCCTCGGATGAAGCTATCGTTTGAGTTGAGCATCGTCACCTCAGAGCACTGGAACGAGAGCCCTTTGGGACGTAGCCCTTTAGCACTGGAATGATGCCTAGCTTGGTTTCAAACTGTGAAGCAAGGCTCAGCACATGATTCTCCGCACCGGAAACCCTGAGAAGAGAAGATCTTTGCCTGAGGTTAGGTAGCAATTCTACGCGTGGGTGCGAAGAAACAGATGTCACGTCTCGACACTCAGAACAGCAAGGGCTACGTGGATTTGTGAGCAGGAAGGTCCAACATGTTTTGAACAAAGGGTGACCGCTAGCCAATCAGACAAGTTTGGAGCGAACATGATAGCCAACACAACAACGATCCTAGGGTTGTTTGTACATCGAGCCCCATTGCCAAACATGCATTAAAAAAGCACCATTTGTGTTTGTCTATATAGTTGTCTCTGAGGCGGCGCCAGGAGCTTCAAGGACGGTGCAGTTGGACATTGCGTGTCTGTCTTGTGTTCTCAGTGCTTCGTGTTTTGTCTAGTTCACATGTCTTTCTTTGATCAGGAAAAATCTCGGACTTCTGCAGAAATGTTTGTACTTGCCCCGGTGGGAATGGTTGTTCATGATCGTTGCCATACCACACAGCCGATGTCTCAGGTCACGGGAATGCTTGCGGTGAATGCAATCAGGCTCGTGTGAGACAATTCGGTTGTGCAATGTTCTGCACGTGAACAGGTTGTACATATTGTGTATCTAAATATATCTGAATATGTTTGGTCTGCACGTGAACAGGCGATGGGTCCTCCCAAGAGCTGGCCCCTGCTGATGATGCAGGCTGACTACAAAGCAGATGAAATTCAAATATACAATGTATAGATATGTATAGTGCATGCATTATAAATAGATAATTTTTCAATGAATGTATTTAAGTTAATTTAAGTTCAGTGTAATGCCCTCACTGTTTGCTCAAGGACTCAAGGACAGTCATGGACATCTCAGCTGGTTGGAGCTGTTTACTTGTTGAGAATCACCACGCTCTTAGCTATTCTGATTTGCGCTACCCACTCACAAGGCAGCAATGCACGCCAAAGGATCGTCTTGGTGATTTCAACCATTTTCCGCTTACTGCTTTCGAAGCCATGAGCCGCTGGTGGCCCTTTGGACAAAGAGAGGACTGGTAAACTGGTTGTTGCGCCACACAGCAATTTTTTGCGAGTCAGCACCGAAAGTGCGTGCAGGAGGCTTGAATAGAGCTTTTGGATTTGTTGTTGTTGTTGTTGTTGTTGTTGTCGTTTTCGATTTTCTATATCAAATCTCACAGTATGTTAGGAGCAGACAGCAGCCCCACAGGCCACGTCAAAGACCTCGCCGTGCCTTAACGACAGCGGTTTTAGACCTGTGCGTGCTGTTCGCCATGACTTTCTTATGGTTTGCCCATGGCAAGGCTCCAAGAAGTTGGTGGTCAAGCCGAAGTGCCTTGGAGCATAGTAGAGACTTGTCAGGCTCTGCTCAGGTTGGCATAAATATTATGGATTGCTCCCCTAGGTACCAGTTGCAAATGAAAGTTTGTAGGGATCCTCTACAAAAAACATATTCCTGGTGGTGGGGAGCATCCCATTGCATATATAACCTAGGTGGGGGTTTCAAATGTTTTTTAATTTCATCTCTACTACCTGGGGATGATCCAATTTGACTAACATTTTTCAGACGGGTTGAAACCACCAACCAGTAACACTACATATTTTTAGATTGACATAATATGTATACACATGTTGTGATACATATACTGCAAGGACGAGACTGATCAGACAGCCAGCTGCAATCGTCCGCATCAGCAAATGTAGAGAGTTTCTGAAAAAACCAACGGCAAGCAATCTGTTTTGAACTCAATCATACCTGTAACATGTAGATCTAGACGAGAGGTAGGGTTGGCATGCTGATGCAAATCTGATAGGAGCTGTCGCATCAGTTACTCAGCACTAGAACAGATGAATCATTGGATTCCAAATTCTGAGTGTAGATGCCCTGCCTGACGTGCAAAATGGGCCACTCATGCCAGCATTTGCCCACTCAGAAGATGTAAGCAAGGCACTTCTGCACGAGAAGGGAGCAGCAGTGGCAGCTTCAATTTACCTTCGCTCAGCATAGGCTTCATCTTTTTGAAAGGATTTCATGGACAGCAGAACGCTTTACAATTAGGAACCGTGCCTGTGAAGAGTGGTCTCGTTGCAGGCGGCATCAGCGTCAATGAAGCAGAGGAGGCATATGCATATTTCACAGCACTGTTTGTGTGTGACAGTGTAGCATAGTGTAGCAATAGAGAGCGGCTGGCTTTACGAAGAAAAAACAGATTTGTTTCAAGGCACTGACGTCTAATTCAGATGCATTGTGCCCGTCCTTGCCTCTCGGCATTGAGATTTTTGAGCTTGACTTATAGATTTATTCTCAGCGAAGTAGCGATTCAACTCGAATCTTTCTCTAGCCAAGGACGCTGCGTCAACGCGTTATCGGCTGGTTGTCTTGTCACTTGACAAAAAATACATCGCATTAGTTCGCTACTTGGGATCTCATCGGTCGATTTATTTCAAAAAGACTTGCGAGTTTGTGCATTTCAGGTTTTGGGCTGGGTGTTCTCCTGGAGTTGACTGGCTTTGGTCGGGGCATCCATGCACTTGTTGGTGGCGAGAAGGGAGCACAGCGAAACTCGACCATGTCTTTTCTCTTTGATTTGAAGCGATGCCTCTGCCCTCTTCATTGCAACTTTGGTTTGGTGATCAAGTCATTGTGAATGAACTCCCAGGATTTGCAATACTTTACAGCTTGGGAAACCTCCTGGCGCTGATCGGAACCTTTTTCCTCGCAGGGCCAACAAGGCCGGGGCCCTTGTCTTGGAGGCAACCAAAAGCGAAAGAAGAAGCACATTATGGCTGTACACGGTCCATGCATCTTATGCTCAGGCAACTTCGACGAATGGGCCGTGAAAGGCGCTGGGCTGTGTCACTATGCTTTGTGGTTTCTATGATATTGACTCTCTTAGCCTCTCAGCAGCAAAATGCCGCAAACAGCTGAGATATGCTGAGATGTCAACCTTCAGCATTATCAGAAATAGTCGAATTTGTAGTCTTGTTGACAAGGTCTGTTTTGCGTTTTGATTTTTGCTTTCTGTTGACAGTCAAACTGCAAGTCGCTTGGTCACAAACACCCAAAAGTGCGCAAGCGGGCAATTTACTGCAGCTATCAACTGTTCTTCACTTCTTCGAGGTAGCACTTCTGCCAGGGCAATGGCACGGTCGCACGCTGATCCTCCTGATTCTGGTGTTCGTTCAGTGGGCTGCATTGGTGCCGCTGCTGCAAGAAGTTGCGAGCTGCAAACATAAACTGGAATATTTCCTTCGTAAGAAAGAGTCTAAGAGCAGAACATACTGGGAGATACCGTCACATACAGTGAGTACCCCGCAATGTCTTGATTCTGGCATTTCGCATTTGCCGCAGTACAGTGACAACTTGCTCTGCATAAGAAAGAAACAAAGCACATGAAGAAATAGGCATACATGGAGACTATAGTGCCTTCGCAATGTGTTTGGTAAGAAGCAATTGGTGGCATTGTCTCGTTTTTGTGTGTTCCCAACTAAGATTTGGTATACGTCTCTTGGCTGCGACTTCGGGCTGCAAACCTGCACATGTGCACCACATACATCACCAAAACATATGCAGCTAAAAATGAACTTGATTTTTGAAGTGCAAAAAGGATGGAAAGGGTCAAGCCGAGTCAAGCCGGTCAAGCCATACTCTCCCTTCCACCGTGTCTGGCCTTCACACTTGACAGCCAAGGCTTTCCTACATTCCGTTAGGCCAGCGCACAGCACTGGCAGCCTTGCGTCAGTGTTGGTCTCGCTGCTTGGGTGAGTGATTGGCTAGAGTAGTGGAAATTCCAATTGCAAAGATTCAACGAACACCAATTCAAGTCTGTGTCTTCTGCCAGATGCCCAACGGAAGCACCTTTTACGCTGCTAAAAAAACAAAAGTCAAACGTCAAAGGACCGTGCCACGTCTAGCCACCTTACGCCTTGCACGCTGAGTCAGCGCAAAACTGGCAGCTTTATCACTTTGAGCTGAATTCAGCTCCGCGAAAGTGAAAGTCTCTTGCGTGTACGGAGAAGCACCGCAGAAAAAGGTCACAGAGCTGGAGGTGGTTCTGATTGTTAGATTCCATTGCGCTGGAACTAGTCGGAACTTCTTGTGCAAGACATTCGGGTTAATGCAGTTGGGAGCAACACCCTTGTTGCTGTTTCTTCCTGTTGATTTGACGTGGTCCTTGCAACCTTGATGCTTGTGCTATTTTGATTTTTTTGAGCAGGTCGATGCCCTTGCGATCACCTTCGGCCGCTCTTTGGAGGTGTTGTCGGTTTTGGTTGAGAACAAGGAAGTATTTTTTTTAAAGCTTTCTTTTCTAGCCATTTTTCACAAAACGAACTCTCCAGTTTGTTTCCTAAATGACCACTTCAAACCTGGCAGGGCGCTAGGGCTGACAAAGCCAAGGAAGACAAGGCAGAATGCGGCAGAGGAATTTTGTAAGATATAGACGATATTGATATAGAGATTTAGATGAATCAATACACATATAGATATAAGATATACATATTTATATATATATATATTGTTTTGTTATATAATTACACAGATCTATCAGAAGTAATATGCAGCGGGGTTTCATTGGTTTCATTGCAATGACACTGATGCGCAGACAGAGACATGGAAAGTCAGAGTATTTCACCGCTCAAAGTTTGAAGTCTAAATTGAATTAGATGTAGCAACTTTGCAAAAGGGTCGTGCCAGGAGCATCTTTCTTTGTTCTGCTTCGCATGGACCCCACGACGGGACCACGACGAGAAGCTCTTGGTTGAGACTAGAAAGCAGCATCATGGCTTCACATTTTGACCAAACCTTGATCCAGAAGTACTGGCGCAACGCCTGCAAGGATTTCATTGCTGTTTCTTGACATTGTTGGCGTTCTCGAATATTCAGTACGATTTTAGCCGTGTAGGTATCGAAAGTGTGATGGTCACATGTTCTACACGGATCATGCCGCTCCGGGACCGCAGAAGGACACTTCATACGAAACCAGTCATGGTTTGACTTCGAAGAAACCTTGAATCTTGTACCGACTTCTACACATTTGTACACAATGACCTTTGGTACATCTAAGACCCAAGACATAGATAGCATGCAGACGAAGGGAGTGGAATACTGTATGAAAAACCTGTCAGGAGGCAGACTTCATGCGTGTCATTGTGCCTCCGCAGAAAGTGACACGAGAAGACACGGGCTGGCTGTATCACAGGAGACTCAGACTCAACAAAACTCAAGACGATTGAAGTGGTCCGAATGAGGGTTTGCAGTTTGCTTCATAGTTTTGTAAGCTCCAGATTGATAGGAACTTTGTTGGCCTCTTGCCATCCTGGAATCACCTCGTGCGTGGCTTGGCTGATACCAATCCAAAAGGACTTGGCTCTCACCCCTCGCACTTATCGAATTACACTTCGCAGCCGTAGTCCTAAAACACACAAACGATCATATATGATTATAGATATCTTAAAGTGGCAGTCGATAATAGCATCTGTAGTGACATGTAGTGGCACATTTAAAGTGACAGGTCTCGAGAATATTTGGCCGAGTCAAAAAAGACACATTCATCTTCGCCAGGGTTGGACATGTCATGGTTGCAGTGTGCCTGCCATTTTCCATGGCAGTCTTCGCACTCTTGCAACATAATGTGGTGCAGTAAGCCAAAGTTTGACTTGGTTTGCCCAGATTCGGAGTTCGTGGGCCAGCATGATTGGTTCATCAACAGCGAGCTGGATCACTTTTTGAGTCCAGCCTGAAGCCCAACTCAGAGATGCCTAGAAGGAGAAATGCAGGGCACTTGAGGCTGTTGTTTCACCAGTCTTTTCAACAAACCCTGAAGCCCATTTGTTGATGCCTACGTCATCTTGAAAGATATTTATTCTTAGACTGGCACTGGCACTATTCTCCCATTGGACTTGTTTTTCGATTGTAGCCTGTTGTGTTTTGTCAGGGGTGTTTTTTTTCCCCGTGTTTTCTGTTCCTGCACTGGAGTGGAACCAATGTTCTACGCTCCAAGGGTTAGCGGTGTTTATGATTTATGATGTTTTCATATGTTTTCCATTCTGAGAATACACAGAGCGGTGTTTGTCGTTCCCAACAAGTCGGTAGAGCAGCTGTGTGTGGTTTGTGTAGGTACGTAATGCTGATGTAAAAATGACATGAATTTCTTAAGCAGTTATTAGGGCGTGTTGAGAACCATATGCGTGGCCAATGGAGGGAAGAAATGTTGAAGCCAACTTTTGACCAAGTATCACATACGCTCATCAATGAGATCGTGGAAGTGGGAACTCAGAAGCAGCAGCAGCACAACCACCAGAAGCAGCAAGAAAGAGTTGAACCATCTTAAACCTTAAGGTAACGAAGATCGGCCTCCCAGGAAAGGAAAAGAGCCCACAAACAGAAAACAATTGCGACCAGGGAATGAAGAACCCTGTGGGAGCAGAAAAAAAAGCCCATGAAGAAAAAGCGCACAGAACATAAAGCTCCGTACCTGTCATGTCAAGCGCAGCATGCAAAACCTGCCAGTTTCCCCTTGTTCGGTACGCCAGAATTTCTTGTTCGCGTTGAGTTTGAACAGAGGCCAGAGCCAGGGAGACCATCCTGGCCTACATGAAGGGGTTAAGAGAAGGTACTGAGGAGGAGCAGGCACATGCCGGTTCCAAAAGGGCACTGCTTTCCAGCACTTTCATGCATGCAGAGATGTGAGGTGCACACGTTGTAGTTCTTTTTGATGGTGTGAAAGTTTGTCCTTCAAGATTTGTTGTTTTTTTTCAGGCCAAGGCTGATGGTCCGATCATGATGATGTGGGGCAATGCCTTCGTGCTCCCAGCCAGGTATTTAGGTATTTCTCTGAAGAGAGAAAATGAAAAATGTTTAAATTGACTTTAACAGAATTTACAGAATCTCAAAATGACACAAAAGAAAGAACAGAACTCAAACATTCACAAAAGCAGTGCCAGGTCTTCAATAGAAAGATGGTCTTGGTAATCAAAGCTCACTGGAACTATTTGGGTGGAGATCTCAGGAAGTGCAACTTTGGAAGCATGGGCTTTATGCAATTGTGATACGAGTTGTATGGAGTTGTGCAACTGTGAACATCTGTGACCTGTGTTATACTATGTTTACTATAGAACGGTGGATCCAATTGCAATGCCCAAACAACTTGGTGATGTCACAGGTCAAGCTGCCAGAGCAAATGGTCCTGGTGATGAACCAACCGCAGCGGGCTGTCCCATGCGGGGAAACTCAGGGAGAATGGCATTCCAAACATTGCGGCATTTTTTCTCTGACACTATTTCTGCGTCCGTTGTTACCGGATTACTGTGTCCTTTTCTCCGATACATTGACACTGTCAAGAAAAATCAAGAAGATCGCAGAATTTGCAGATTCTGGTTCAGGAACGAAATATTTGAATACCAAATGAAACCCTTCTGGACGGAACTGCCTTGTGTTCACTGGAATCTGTCTCAGAGTGCGTATTTGCTCTATCTTGTGTCCAAGCAATGACATTTTTCTTGTATTTACAAGACTAAGTTGACACGACTGGATAACAAAAACCTTATGCAAAAATGGTGGACCAAGGTTTATGGATCAATCGCCAGAGTGGCCGATAGGCTGCTCGCAAGACCTTGTGTATCCAACCCTAGCCCGGGCCTTTGAATGCGCAGTTTGTCGGTTTTGACATACTTGTACCCTGTTGTGTGTATGTATCGATTTTATTGAGTTCCACAACGAAATTTCTTTCCAGAAATCAACCATGATGTGTTTTGCAGTGAAATATTTGGCCGCACATAGCTGTGGACCGAGGCCAGGGTCATTTTGCCAAAGCTCAATGTGACACTTGCTGCTCCTGGCAGCTCTGGCTGCGGACACCCCTCGAAGAACGGAAAGCAGCAGGAACATCTGGAACAGCTGCAGATTTTAAGCTTATCAAAAGCCAAGCACTAGAAATGAAACGGCGTAACAGTCGTAATAAAACAACAGGCAAACAAACACTGATGCGACCAAAACACTTGAATGCAAGGAGCAGCATGCACCAGTCTGAAGTGTATCAAAAGGGCAGGACAAAGCAATGTGAAGCAGAGATCTTTCGATGGACTCAACAGACTCAGGAAAGACTTGTGCTAGTCAAGTTGGACCACTTAGCAGACTTAGCCCCAACAGTTGGGAAAGGAGTTTGGTCTGGCCTGCATGTGACCCGAAGGCACACCCTTTTAGTGCAAAGTTTTTCGCCCTACCATGTGAAAACCACGTAAGGAGATTACGGACCTTTTTCACTGTCGTTCTTGAGCCAAACATCCACACATTTAATGTGCTCAGTGAAACTCTTCCAGACTTCCTCAAGTCTAAGCTTTGCTAAACTCAGCAAACTCTCTTCTAAACACGGAGCTACGCAGTCTAAAACAGAAAGGTACTGTAAGTGTTCTTGTCTCATATGCTCGGAATTCACACAGACGAGAATGACAAAGATCACAACTATAAATATCTACATACTACCGCCACGAGTAGACAGTTAGACAGTTAGACATGCGTGTCTTTCTGAAGATCAGGTTGCTGTATCTGTTTTACTGTTTGCACGAATATATCATCAATATAAATTTGAAGTGTATTGAGATTAAAATGGAGCCTGCTGCATGACAATGATCCTTCGATTTCTTTAACTGCAGATCCAAATGCCCAGCATCAAAGAACAGGACGCCAGTATGAACCCAAAACAGGCCATCCTCCCCCGACGTCTACAAATCGATGCCTAGTTTTTGTATTTACGCTGTTGACCTTTGCAATATTTCGAACAGCTATTCACATGTATTATCATTGCTTAGGGCGAAACAAATCATGCATTGAAATCACACTGAATGCTGCATCATGTAGAAGATTCATACGGTAGTTCGAGTCAATGAGCATGATTTCGCATTGTGTTATGTTGCATGTGGACGCGGCATTGAACATCTTTGAACAATATTAGATACGCTCCAACTGCTGCTAGCATAGTTTTGAAGCATATTGCTAAACAAAGAGCATTTCCAAAGCATATCCTTAGTGTTCAGCCACAGTTCATTGATATTCATTGCCAACTCTTGCGAAAGTCTGAAGAGTCTCCGAAGGACTTGCCCTTGGGATGTTGGGAGCTGCATTTGTATTTTCCGACCTACGGGAAGGAGGAACGGCTGCAAGGAATCAAGGAGCTGCACTGGATTCTGCCGGTGTCAATCCGTAACTATTCATTCTAACAGGTTCTTTGACATGATGTTGACAGATGATCGATATTCACGAAACATATATTCTGCATGCTTGCTGCCTGATGCCTGATGGCAAAGAATTGTTCTGATTGTTGATGTGATGATGAAGATGGATGACAACTAGGAGGGTAACAATGGCAGATTGTGATGGTGATGTTGGTGATGCTTTCGATGGCAAGCATGCTACGCAAATTCGACTCTTTCCTGGTTCCTTTCAAGATTTATTCTTTTCGTTGCCACCAGGAGCTGGCAAAGATGAGCCAATTCCAGGCTAGCCGGCGGAGCGTATGACATACTGTTTTGGCCTGTTTTTGCAATTCACTCATGTATCATGTAGATTTGGAACATGTGCCCAAGGATATGTTAAGATTCAAGTGTATTTGTAGCCAAGTCTAAGGGACACGGTAAGGTATGGTTAAGTTCCAGAAGTATCCAGAATCGGGAAGCAGTTGTGGGAAGGACGAGAGGCAAGCCAAAGACTACTGTGACTTTGCTGCACAGGGAAACTGGGGGACCTGCCGACTTTATGTCCTTTGACCAATCTAGAACTGCCAAACAGCTTCATGTCATGTTGCTGCTGATATAAGATTTGTGCAATCGTATTCTATATCGACACATATCAACATACCAATTCTTTGCACTGGCAGACAGAATATTAATGAATATGTGGCGATACTGTGTGCGGTTTGCGTGGCACAGGTCCGGGTTACTAAAGTCGATGTGTGTGTCGGATCGGCAGTGTGGGTAAGTTGGGAGCCAATTTTCAGGTCAGAGACACAAGTTGGCTGCTGTTCGCAACAATTGCGATCGTTGGTGGGGGGGCAGGCATCTTGAGTCTTGAGAAAGCTTGTCAGCCTTGTCAGCTTCGAAATATGGCCAAGCAAATTTGCGACTGCAATGGACTTGTCATTGTCGGTGCTTTTTTGCCAGGAGAGTTCCCGTGATTCATCATTTGGGCACTGTGCTACGAGCTTGGAAACCACCCAGGGTTCCAATGAACAAACATGCCGAACCATGAGTCTGAGTAGATGACGCAAAAATCTTCTCAGAACCCGGATGTTATCTTTATTGGTGCTGCCAACAACCAAACAAAAGTTAAGACTGTCTCAGCTGCACAGAAAAACTAAAAGACAACCATGTCATATGATGCAATAGAAGACACGCCAGATGAAACCAATGTTTTGCCGTGCTTTCAGGTCAGAGCAAAGGTTGGCCCGAGAATTGCTCGACCACGACTCGAGTCCCGCTTAAGCGCCTACGGCAAAGCCGCCCCAGCCGCTCTAAGTTTGGACGAAAAAGAGATAGCAGTGGACATGGCTTGGCGATATGCGTCCAGAGCGGTCCGGCATGCAGCGACATATTACAAAAACAGTGTAAAACCTCCACACCCTGCTTAAGGGCTCTAGCTGTTTACCTTTGCAGGAATGTAAAATGATAGACCGCGATTTTTGGTTGGCGAGCAGATCACGTGAGTCTTTCTGATTCTGGTCTGAGTGTTTTCGTTGATTTGCATTAATTTGCTTCCTCAACAACGATGAATGCATTTTTACTCGCAGCTTGAGAGATTCCAAACCGCAATTAGCAGTGCCTTAGCATGCAACTCAGCAGTATGAATTAATATGAAGCAATATGCAGTCAGAATAGTAGAAGAAGTGGATTTTTGCTGATGAGAAGGGGTTCAAGGAAAGTTTGCACTGCACCTACCGCCATGGACACTTTGTGGGGCCGACCCTGACAGAGATCAGGCCCTCAGCATCTCTTCACTCTGTTGTGTGTTGCAGAGAACAGAGACAAGTGCAGCAAGTTGGTAGAGTTGCTGTTAACGTTATCCTATTATTGGATTTTGGTGTGGATGTGTCGTGAAAGCCGTAGGAGGATGGACCTTTTGCCGGTTGTTGTGGTGGAGGAGACGAATTGCTGTGCACACACTCTAGAACCACTTTTGAAACACTACAGCGAAATTCTTAGGACTCATTTTGCATCAATGTACTTTTGGCAACTTAGATTTGAGTTTGTCTCTTGCACACATTTCTTGGGCATTGCGATCAGGACACGAAGACAGCACTCATGCCACCCCTTTGGCCACCATTTGCTAGGAGCCAGAAAAGAAGCCAAGAAGCAGTGGCCGCCAGCTGCTGAAAGGAGCATTCGCAATCTGCTCCCCTATTCTCTTGGTCCAATCTACTTACACTGGCATCGGAACCCGGTGCAACTCAGAGATCAACGAAAGATGTGAGCAATGAAAAAACAAAAACCATGGTTGGTTGGGGTATATAGGGCATTATACTCCCCAGTTATATGAGCATTATAATGCACCATTATAAGGATCCCTATTAAACAAACAGTATAATGGAAAGCAGTAAGGGTTTTTTTCGTGGCTCATGTGACAAATGCATACAAATGCGAGGACTGCTGCAGCAATGCCCGGGGCTGTTGTGCCAGGCAGAGTAAGCACAACTGGGGCTGTCTTCGTGTTTGTTTGTGTAGATGGAATTTCTATGATTTTATCATTTTATCCATCATTTTATAATGGCAATTCTAATACACAACTTTGATGTCAGTAGATTTCGTTGCAAGATACAATGATTAATGACGAAATTACGAAATCAATCGAAATCATGCAAACTCTGTCGAATTTTGAGTAGCTTTTCTTCATAAGATGAGATGTGTAGGAAAGCGAATGGAAGCGAGAGTTGTGACCGTTGTGACCTGTGAGGCCATACCTTTGCTTCCATGGCTGCTTTGCCTTGAGCTCAGCGTTTGTGTGAAAAAAGCTTGAAAAAGGGAGCCAAGGTAACCATAGTGGTAACCATCTAAGCAATCTAAGCCAAACAAGAAACGAAAAACAAAGAACATGCAATTCATGCAATGCAATAATGCAACCACAAAGAAACTTCTCAGGCGATTGTTCTTAGCAGAAAGAGATGTCTTTGAAGCAACGGCAGATCAAGACATTTTCCTGTGTCAAAGTGTCACAATGCCCATCCAACAAAATCCAAGTATAACTTATAAGATAGCATGATTCCAACTGCAAGTCTTATGTTTTGTGGGAAATGTGAATGTAGATTGAATGTAGCTTTCAAGAAGTTCCAGACTTCAGCTTAAGGTTTGGGAGCCTTGGGACCGTTATTGCGAGCTGAAGATGTGCCGCCCTGAGAGTCGAAGTGTTGATGCGAAGCAGTAGAATTTTCAAAAATGCTTCTGAGAATGTGAACATATTTGAATTTTCGGGAATGTCAAATCACTTTACTCTCTGCATACCTTTCAGGGTTGGCTTGAATCTTGTTTTCATGAGCAATTGAAACTGAATTGAAAACAATATGCTTGTGCTGCTTATTTTTTTGTTTCAAAACGCCTTCTGTCAAAAACGTCAAAACGTCAGGCGCAAGCTGGGCTGCTTGGAGTGGCCCTGTCCTGCTGGCTTATTGACAGGGCTCGACTCAGCTTAGCCAACAGCTAGCTCAGCTTGTCTTGCTCCTTTGTTGGATGCCTTTCAGTGACTGTGACTCTGCTCATCTTGATGCCTTTGAAGAGTAAGATGTGTTCATCGCTTCATCCTTGTGTTTTGTGAGATACCAGCGAGCAATGCTTAAGACTTACGACGAGATCACTGAATTTGTTTGACAGGTTGATGACATCTTTTGTCTTTGGCTGTGGCATAGTAGGCAAGCAAATGCAAGCAAAGATGCTTCCGAGCCCGAGCCCTTTGGATCATCAGCACAGACTTGCCGTATGTTTGCAGGCTTTGGAGACCTGAAACCAGTGCTGATGCTGGCCATGCTGTTTTGGCTTGAAACTTGATGACTGATGGACTGATGGGCTTGTCTTGGGTTCTTCAAACGGTTTGCCCACCTTCATGCATAATCAATCTCAAACTCTCAATCATTCTCCATCTCAAACGTCTCAAACACTTCGAAAGATTGTGCCTAACCTTGCCAACTACTGTAGACCGGAGTCCATCCTCCCCGCCTGAACACCTTCCAAACCGATATCTTCGTACAGGAATCTCCGCAGGGTAGACTTTCATAGTCCCTTTTCCAATTAGCCATTTTTCCATTTCTTGAGTTGACGAATGAGGCAGGGGCCCAGACCACTTGGTGACCGCTGGTGCCGAGCTGCTCTGAAGGCTTGTCAATTTCAGGGACCCTTCACTTGAAGCATCTGGGTTTGTGTCACTTTGTGATGGAGTGTATCCTGGGAAGTGTTAGACATTTACCGGACGTTCCCCGGATACAGGGACGTTTTTGCTATAATACATCATCAAATTTGTTTTCTGTCGCCGTCTCCATTGGAAGGACGGCAGTGATATTCAGTTGGAGCAGCACGCTGCATTGGGTGGGTTGCCCAGTTTTTCACGTACTTGCGCTTTTGAGCACATGCGGAGTTGATTTGTCATACATGAGTCATCCGTGCGAAGCCTTGTGATGAAACAAGATTGAACAGCAGCTCTTTCGCCTTTCTGCCTGGCACAAGCCGTTGGGGGAGGATATAGGAGTAAAGTAGCTCCATCTGCATTTTTTCTGATTTGTAACTCTTGTTCTGACACCAAAGATGGGCCGCAGACTTCCGCTCTTTCCATGCCTTTGCGTTGGTTTGGCCATGACTGTCTTGGCTATGACCCTGCTTGGAAACAACCTGCCTGAAGAGGATGCCTTTGTCTCTGGCCAGCAGATGCAACCACAGTTGCGAAGTGGAACCGCGATGAATGCAAGAAAGTTTACCGCAGCTGATCGTGGAACTCCTGAGTATGAGGAATGGAGGAGGTCAAAGGGCGCAGAGAAGAAGGCCGCTTGGGACATGATGACCACAGCGAACGGATACCGCGATGCAGGCGTGGAGATTCCAGTCGCAGCACCAGCACCTGCTCCTGCACCTGCACCAGCAGCTGTGAGCCAAGGTGGTGGGGGTGGTGACAGCGGTGGCAACCCATTCCAGTTTATCATTGACTCTTGGAGTTGAACAAACTACGATAAACTACGCTTCTTATGCTTCTTCCTTTCTTTTTTTCATGATTTTTCATGTTTTTGTCTATTCGTCTATTCTTTGCTTTGTCTTTTTCCATTGTGTCCATCGTCAACTTTGTTCGACAATCTAAAGACCTTCCGTTGGCTCTGAGGACCTCTTCAATCCAACGACTACCACGACAACAACCACTCCACCTCCAAACCCTATTGAGGCTTTCTTTAAAGGACTTCGATGATTCGATGAGTGAGTAGTGAGATGCAGTGAGACAGTGTGAGACCGATTGCTCCAAATTTTCGCTCACATGGAAAAAAAGATGCCTGAAATTCTGCACGATGGTGTCATTTGGAAAATGGACGAAAAGCACAAAACGGACAAAACGCAGCAACTGCCTTCTCGTGCTTTGCTCAAAACTACACAGCCAGAGAGCAGATTTTGTGAAAATCTTTCATGAGACTTTCTGTTTCGTCAAGGTTTGGTTCTCTTGGATGACTTGCTTCGGACCGTTTTGCACTACTTGGCAAGTGAGCCTGCCGAGGCAGGGGCTGGGTGGAAGCACCGGAGGATCCAAGAAGCAAAACTGAGGTATAAGTTATAAGAGTATATACAGTATATATATATATACACAGTATATAAGAGCTACAAGTAAGACTCTTGAGAGACCCAGCCTTTGACAGGCTTGGCCCTTTGCATTGACATGCCGCAGCTTGTATCAGCTGAGCAAAGACGAAGAGCCCACTCCCAAGTCCTAATGCATGTTGATGGTGAGCATTGTACGCGGCATCTCAGCTTCAAGATACACTGTTCAACTTGCGCAAGCTGGAGGTGGTGGGAGAGGTGCTACCACGATATGGCGTGGCAGAGGCTAGACCGAGCAGACATGATCGCATACCTGACCACCTGCACTTAGAGGATCTTCAACTGCAATTAATGCCTTCCTGGAGATTCTGGCCTGGATCAAATAGTGTCCAAATGTTTCGGGAAAGTGCTACGGCACGCAACAATGCTTGTGACTGAAAAGGAGCTCTGCGATCCTGCTTCTCCCTGCCCTGTGCCATGTTTGACCAGGCTCCCGTCTGCGCAGCCATGGCCATTGCCTGGTCCTAGACGACTACTCAGAGAGGCAACTCTGTTGGCATTCCTCATGTGGCAGAAGCAGCAAAAAACATAGAAGACCATAGAAGCCTTTGTAGCGGGTTCAGCTTGACACGAAGACCAAGACCGTTTAGACGGTTTATTTGTCATGGAGTGGATGTCATCTAGAATCTTACTTGCAGAAAGAGTGCATGTCCAGTGTGCAGGCCCTTTTGTTAGCCTCCATGATGGCGGAGACAGTTGGGTTGAGCTGCCATGTTTTTCAGATAGTTACCTGACTCATTCTGCCTTTGTATAGTAGTTTTGAATAGTTTTGAAGATACGTCTTGTGTCAGCTGCCGATCGATTCTTTAGCTGACTGAGATGGCTACTTCCTCTCAAGTGACTGGACGTTTGTGCAGTGCAGAATCTATTTTCTTTGGCCAGGATGATGGTTTTGCTGCAGCCCCCTGCGATAGGATGGGCAGCAGCACCGTGCATAGTAGCTTGGCAATAGACGATGTATATAATCAGGCTCAGCCCAATAGTATACTCAAACCATGCTATTTTTACAACTTTTGTTGCACGTTTGTCCTGCCAATCCCGAAATTTTAGGCAATTTTCGAGTATCCAAGTATATTCAGAGTTCAAATGATTCAAAGTCATAGATGTCAAAAGGATTGTGGCCTTTTTGTGTGCTAACTGCTAGTGCTGCTAGTGCCATGTGAAGCCATTCTCACCTGTGAGCAATGCATTGAAGGCGTCAACACTTCTCGTCGTTTCCTGCTCTCCATGGCTTCCAAGGCGTTTCTTCTTGCTCGTCGTTGGTTGATTGGGTGATTTGAGATTCAGTATGTTTCGGTGCAATGTGTGTACATTGTCTATCATTGTTTTCATTTGTTTTCTATCCCCGTGTGGGCCCTGACTCCCAGAACTTTGTTCCTTTCTCTCAATTTGCCCTTTAGGCAGTCAAATTTGGTGCTAGTGGAAATGTCCAGACTGCTCAGTCTCATCTGCAAATTTGCGGTATACGTTCAGGCAGGGAGAAAAAGAAAGCAGCGGCTCAGTGTTTCACTGGTTCAGTTCAGTTTGGGTGCATAGATTCATAGATCTCTTATCTCTGCTGGCGGAGGCAGTGTTGCTGTTGCTCTCCGCCACTGCGCAACCTCACCTACCTTTCTCTTGCCGACGCCAAGGAATACCAGTAGGAGTCCCAACTCTCCGCCCAGTTAATGAAACACCTCCTGGAAGCAGCAAATGTCAATCGGCACTCGCAAATAAAGACTCTATAATGAAAGTTGAAAGCCGCTAAAGCCGCTGATGTCTAGCTTTCAATCTCTTCTTTTGGCAACGGCTCTGCTAAGGATAGCTTCGCACTGAAAAGCCTGGAGACCATTGCGCTTGCTGCTCGATCCCGAGACGCATTTCAGATCAGATTATATATTCAGCATTGAAATATGAGAGTTTTGGACAACTTGAAGGTACAAAACATCTCTGTTTGCTGAGGTGATGTATGTAATGGTGGCTTGCCGACTTGTCGTGCTCCACTCAGCCCAAAGTGGTCTGGGAAGATCTGCTGCGTGCATTTAGTTTGAGATATTGTGCAAACGAAATAGGATGAAGCGGATCATATTTAGGAGTATTGTGTGAGCTTGAAACGCATCAGGCCAATATGGCCCGCTGTCGTGCAGCTTCGCCACTGTATGCAGTTCCTGCGGAGGTGCTCCTTAGAGCTGACTGGATAGAATCGAATCGATAGAAGATTAACAAATTGTTGAATTTATATGATATAATAACATATATACATATGACATATGTATATATACACATATGTATACTTAGTAGTATAAATGCAAAAGCTGGTCTGTGGGTTTGGTTGTTCCGATCTTGCCAGGAAGTCGTCCCTGAGCCCGTGCCGCACAACCACAGCAAGTTGCAACCTTATGTGCATGGAACATGAATTCTTGGGTCTCGGTGTAGACTAAGATGCAGCACCGTGCTGGTTCTATCAAGCTGAGGGACTGAGTGTCTGCAATTTTTAAGCTCAAAATGCTATTCAAGAGCATATTCAAGTTCCTAGAGATGATGGCATGAGTCATGGATGACCCAATTGAATAAGTCAGTTTGCCATCGTCTGACAGAAACGCACCGTTGTCAAGCAAGAAGCATAAGAGGCACATACATAGACTGTTACACCATGGTCATTGTAATCTGTCGTATACTTTCCGGGTAAGAACTGGTCCAACTGGTGTCGAAGCAATGAGTCGCACTCTGGTGTTTGGTGGACGTGGCTTTGTGGGTGCAGTCATTTTTCTGCATTTGAGTCTGGGCCATTCTGGAGTTTCAATGATTTTCAACTGCTCGGTAGCGCCGCCATAGCCTGTTCAGTTCTTGGAGTCTCATAGTCATAGCTTTCACAAGTTTTTCCTTTGCCGGTGGAGATCAGCCTATTCAAATTCCCCTTGAGGCAATCTGCAAAGAGCTTGCCAAGCGAGGACGGATTGTCATAGAATGTCATAGAGCTTGGTTGGCCTCTTTAGCAGCACAAATCTTGTCCATGTCACCAAGAAAATGCGTGAATCGCAAAGGGTACTGAACCTGTCTGTCCCCTGTCATATGCAGTGCTACTGCATACTCTAAGTACTACTTGTATTTTCCTGGTGTTTTCTTATATTGTGTCCCTGTGATGTACTTTGCATCAATCTTTTTTGTGTACGTATGACGTATTATTGAGATTTATTGACATTAAAATCTATTGTGCGATGTTTGACTTGTTTGACTCTTACAATCAAGGACTTCCTGTTGCCAGCCTTGGCCGCTCAGAGCCCACGGGATCAACGCCAGGGGTGGAGGAGACCCTTTCCAATGTGATGAAGAAACAGGATGAAGCAGGTTGTAAATGTCAAGGGTCTACATATTATGACACAAAGCCATATATCTATCTGTACATATACAGTATTCTTTAGTTAATTTGATGTACGTACAGATGAACAATTAAATGATGTCAGTACATGTTCCAGGTTTTGCCGATACTACATTATCATGATGATATTGTACTATCACACTAAGATTATTTTAGTATTAAACAACAAACAATGTGTGGTATAATTACACCAAGCGATACCTACAGATCATGTATATATTTTCGATTATTTTCGTATATACATGCATGTTTATCTATCTATGATGTGCATGAGACTGCTTTGTATATTTTGTATGACATATGAGATGTATGAGCGGTAGGATGCGTACCATGGATGCGAACATGCGTGCCCGCTTCACGTTTCAAGTCCCCCCCTCTATACCCCTTCGGTATGGCCCCCTACTAGCACCTACATGTATAATGTATAATGTGAACTATTTGGTCTTAAGGCATTTCCTGAATCCTGAATGTACAAGATCATTGTGTGCTGAGCTCCGGATTTGCAGTGTATTTCTTGACTCGCTACTGACAGAGCTGGACTTGATCTTGCTCATGGACCCTGAAACCTCCAGGAACTGGGTGGAATCGATGCACTAAAACCTGAGACATTCGATTCCCTGCTCTCAGGAGCACGGGCAATCGTGAAGCTTGTCTTTCGCTTGACAGAAGACTTTTTAATTGTTAGATGATTTTTTGGAAGCCTTCGTCAATTTTTGGAAGCTGCAATAGCTCCGGATCTCCGTGGCTTCCTATTTGTGACTAGACGTTTTTGATCGTAAGCTTTGAATGCAATTCTCGATTTGGTGATCAAAGCGATTGGGCCGCAAAGGCCTGATGTGCTTGGGTTCTCAAGGATTGCTCTTAAAGTGCGTTAAATGCATGCATCGATCATTCCTCAACCTGCAATTGAGAATGTGCGATTGCGACCCCCAACCCCCCTTTTTTAGGTTTTGTATTTTCAGAAATCACGAATTGTTCAAGTACTAATGTTACTGGTACTAATGCGTGGAAACAGCTCACTCTAAAGCACAAGGATTGCCGTTGGCGAGCCTCCCTGGATGCGAGACAAGGAGAGAGCAATGAGGAGCGCCGACACTGGTAAGTTTGTCTCCAAAACATCCATTTACAGCAGAGTGATACAGTGTGATCAAGTTGATTGATGTCAGTTGGCAGGTTCAATGGCACAACCAACATCAATGTTTTACAAAGGGCTGCCAAGCATAAGGCTGGGTCTGGGGCAGATGGTTGACAGGACAGACAGGAAGCAGCCAATAAAGTGACCAATACCAACGAATTGTATAACTTTCAATGCCAAAGGAAAGCACATATCAACTCAACAGTTGAGTGCAAGATGGCTTGCTGCATGGCTACCTTTAGCATCATTTGTTGGACTTCTATATCGCCTTTGCCCTCAGGTGCCTCGAGTGGTGCTTGTGAACGCAACTATGCCAACGTGGTCCTTGATAGTGCCTTTGCAATCGGATGTGTGGACAACCATCAACATTTTGGGTTCTGTGTATGCAAACGAAAGGTTGTGTATCGTCAAAGTTGCGGTTGTTGCTGCTGCTGTTGCTGTTGCTGTTGCTGCTGCTGTTGCTGTTGCTGCTGCTGTTGCTGGTGCTGGTGCTGGTGCTGGTGCTGGTGCTGTTGCTGTTGTTGTTGTTGTTGTTGTTGTTGTTGTTGCCGCTGCCACTACTACTGTTGGTAGTACTAAGTACTATGCATGAACTATATAACAAGGGATTGCACCTGCATATGACTAAGTTTGATGATTGCACGATTTCTATAGTGTGTAGACACAGCTGTGCTGCAGAGGCTCCTTACAGAGAGGGCAAGCTGGCAGCAGAGAGGGAGGCTCTCAGTTACCCAGTGGGGTCACCAAGATATACGTACTTTTGATCTTCTGTTCAGATGCAATAAGGCCATGAAGTTCAATGAAGTTCAATGAAGGTGTTTGGCGGAGTTTGTTGCTTCGGATTGTCAGGAAAAGATTGGTACAGACTGCGATGTTCTGGAGCAGTCCTCAGGTCCAAGTAGCTCTCCAGATGGTAACATGCATGTATACAGTGAAAAAAAAGTGTATACAGTGTAAGCGTATGCATGGCTTTACACACACACGCACACTCTCTCTATTACGTATGCATACAGAATGTATAGTATAAATATAATTAAATATATATATAGCCGTCCATACCACGACAAGCATGAGAATCAAAATGCTTGTGTCCTCAGTGATTTTCTGCCTTGAAATCCACAGAGCAGTGAGAGGAGGGAATGTGATTTTCTTCACATTAAGGTCATGAAGCCTGCAGCAATCTCTGGCACACGCGCGGAAGGGAATCTTAAGATTCCGTCGTTGCCTTAGCCATGATAGGAAACATGTGCAAGAATAAAGATACAGCAGATACAGGGAAAGTTGGTTTGCACAGAGTCACTACATCTCAAACGTTTTCAATAGTCAACCGATGCCTCCAGACCAGTACTATCAAGCTAGGATGACATGTCACGATCATTTTTAATCTGTTTGCGCTTGCTGATCTCAGCAAGTTTGAACTTGTCCTAAGCAATAACCGGGCTTTGAGGCTTTGGATAGTTCTCGAGCCCATGCGACTGGCACTGTCTTTGCTGTCAAGGCTCAGCATCCTGTGATTTGAGGCTGACAACGAGATGGAGAGATGTGAGAATTGACAGCTAGTGGACCAAGCACACTGAAGGTACAATTCAGACGCTTACATAGAGAGTTTGCAAAGCCAATGTAGATGTATGAAGTGTATAGAATCATAGAAGCCAACTCTGCTCTCTTCGACTGCAATACTCACAATTCAGGCAGTCATTTTGTCGTTTGGAAGGCAGGTTAAGAGTTGAGGCTCCGTCCACTGTGCGTGTTTACTCGGCTTGACCCGTTGGAGGCCTTGCGAGGCCCTGGAGGGCTGTTTGCCAGGCCTCTTTGGAGGTACCAACAGAGATTTTATCTTCGCATTCCTTTTGGTACTTTGGACACCCGCATGAAGACATTTAAAGTATTTTAAAATCATACAAATATATGGACATTTTGATTTGTTGCGACCGTCAAGAAACTTCAATCATTGGTTTGCCAAGGACCTTTTTGGTTCTTTGGATGTATGACAATGAGCCTTGAAGATCACCGCGAGGTGTCCTTCGCCCTCCAGTGCGTGTCGAGGAGCTTGCAATGGCAGCAGCTGATGCGATTGAGGCTCTTCACACAGCTTGCGATTTTCCTGTGAAACTCTTGAAACTATCAAGATTCATATTGCACTACAAGCAGACATCCCTTGCCACTAGGTACAGGTAGAGAGCAAAGTGTCTTTGATTGGATTCCTAACATATCAGAAAGTCATACATATGAATAAATGGTATCATGAAGCATTTGAAAGACATCCGCAATCATTCAGACTTGAACCTAATGTAGACCATTTTCCCGTTTTCTACTTGAACCTAATGTAGACCTGTAGACCCTTTTTTTCTAGTCTGTTTTGTTCTAATTTCCTCCCTTGAGACCGTGAACAGCTCCGCAGGCAGACTCGCTCAGAGGCGTGCGTGAATTCGGCACCAAGGAGTTGGTTGGCTATGGTGCTCTGGAGATCTCAAGCAAATTTGAAAATTTCTCGGACGATTTCAGGATTTGTCATTTCTTGAGTTGAGTTGAGAACTGTACATATGCTTTGCCAGTGTTTGCAGAGAAGTCCACCGAGATTTGGTCAGTTCAAGTTCATTATTTGCATGCTTTCGCAGCTTTGCGAAGTTGAAAAAGGAGATATAAAATCGCGTTTTTAATGATTTAGTCGACATGTTGGACCGAGGCACGTCTGGCAAGAAGGACTAGATTGCCTAGTGACTGAGAATTCAATTTTGCTGACTTCTGCTGAAATCAGCAATCTTCGGACTTCGTACAGGCCGTCAAAGAGAGGCTGATTCAAGTTGAACAGGTTGAAGAGGTCTTTTCTGAGAATGGATTTGCGTTAAGTTTTCAAGAACAGTTTTCGAGGCTTTTGGCTTCCAAATGCCGATGCTTTCAGTGCGATTCACGATTTATTACGGTCGCATGATATTTCAGTGGCAATTGTCAGACCTGACAATTGCTGATTCATGCACTCCTTTGCCGACTTCAAAACGGGAGCGGCAGCATGCTTTGAAAGGCAGAACATGATTGAGAGGTGCCTTGAGAACAGACTTTTAAGTACTGTATCCAACTGGACAGTGTACACAACTTGGTAATAAAACACTTACTGCATCACCGGTGCCATGCGGGAAGCAGATGTGTCCAAAGTGGAAAGACCATAAAGGATGAAAGAATATGAAGGACTACTTCCCAGGAAGACTTAGCGAATTGTGGCACTCTGGTACTAGGTTTCCATTCCCGAATTGGACTGAGGCCTTTGTACTGTGATCGAGGTTTGGTGGAGGGCACCTATGCTCCTACCAAAATCTGCATGTGGGAGGACCTGCCTAAAGCAGAAGCTTTTGTGATGCAGCAGAGAGTGGTGGGGTTTTCATCCTGGATTTCCAAAAGAATTGAGGCATAGAAAAGATTTTACACGCTTTTAAGACCTTTTAAGTTACTTTATGTGAATTAGATACCAAAAGAGGCGGGTTAGTTTGGAGGCCAACATGGGTTGCATGGGCTTTGACAACTGTACTACTGACCCTCGTGCCTTTTTGGCTCCCTTCTAGCTTTCAAATTGAGCAGAGAGCCCAAGTACACATTGTCAATAGAGCAACTTTGACAGCTTGAAGTTTAAGCTTGCATTGACAAGTTGCATCCTGCGTCCTGCCGAAATATCATTGCTGTGCAGCAGCCTCAGCGAGCAGAAGATTTACAACAGTGTTTTCCTTCCAGTGATTGGTCTGACTGGTACGACTTCATTTACAGTCCTAGCCTTGAAGAATCTCAGATTTGCCTTTTTATGGTCTAGGATTTGCAATTCGACACCCGAATCCTTGCTTCGGATGTTGGATTTGAATTGAACACCTCAGAATTTAGAAATAACATCTGCGAGTGAGAGAACACTGCGGAGTTCTATCACTCAATCAACTCAATCTTCAATCTTGATTGACTCGAAGCTCAAACGGAAAAGATCTGAAAGTTGAAGAGATCTGATCTGATCAAAAGATCCAATCTTAAGACTTTCACACGCCGAAATGCCTTCTCGGTCTTCTCGTCTTCGCAGTCTTAGGCCATGAATTGCCTCAAGGGCATTGCCACATTCTGCAGCCGTGGTCAGAAGCCAGAAGAGGAGAGGCACTGAAGCCTGGCTGTCAGATCTCTTCGATTGAGAGATTGACAGTTTGACATTTGATTTTTTCAGACCCATTGAGGAGGAGCAATCTTTGAAAGCTTCAACCCCAGTTGATAGCCGCTAGTAGCTCACCACTTGCTCATCCAAAACAATTTTTTCCCAGCACATTGAATGGCGGAATGTGCAACAAAGATGCAGTAGATCAACGGATTGTTTCTTGTGATTCTTGTGGCACCAACTCTGAGGGTGATACGAGCGGAGCAGGGGTTGCAGCTCCAGTGTGCCCTGGAAGCAAAGGGAATTTCGACTTTCTCAACCCAATTGATGCCATGCACATTGCTATATGAATCGCCCACCGGCTGTCGACAAATTGATACCTCCTGTAGTACCTTTAATGGATTCATCATCCATCGAATCCAATGGCAGTTTCATCAACTGCTGAGGCGCGCAGCACAGGCGGGCGTGTTTCTGCTTAATCTGAGGCCCGTGTTTGGGCAAAGTTAAACCTCAAACCATGAATAACGGCCAACAATGCCAACAGCACATGACGGAAGGGTACGGAGCTAGACAATAAAACAATATAAAACATGGCACTTGCGAAGCTTCCGAACTTCAAGCAATCTCATGCATTTCGACAAAACTGAAATCATACGAGGCTTGTAACAAAACAGAGACAGGGCCGGGTGACCGCTGACGAAGGCTGCACCGAAACAAGACTCAAAGCCAGTCGCCTCCTCAACGCACAGTTGCTACAGCGGCAGCTGCTTTTCCATGTACCGTCATTTCGTGTATTCTGAATGTGTCTTGCAAAAGGGCCACTTGGCTCTTTTCAAGGTAGACCCGGCACCAAAAGCAGCGAGTACTCCAAGTGCACCTGCCAGATGCCTAATGTGGCCTGCAAGGATTGGGGTATGCATTTCTATGCAATTCTGCTTTTAGTGAATCATGTTGTGCTCTGCATCTTCAACGGCAAAGAATATGGAAGAGATTGAAGGTTGTGACATTGTGCGTTGACAGAGTGAGTAAAATTCACAACCAGAGAATCTCAGGCAGCGGCTCCAGATGCAGTCAAAAAGGCCGGACAAAAGTTCATTCTCGCACGCCAACCAGTGGTCTGTCGAGCCAATGTGCACCAAGTTGGACTAGTTGGTGTTGTTTCTTGGAACCTGCACTGACAGCGGAGACATTCGATGTACTTGAAAATGGAAGCACTTTTGACTTTTGATTGTCAATCTTCTTCCTCGCATGCAAGAAGAATGTGTTTGCTTGCATAACTACTTCAAAATGTGCACCAGAGTCACCTTTGCCGGTGGGTGGTTGTTTCCTTTATGTCCTATCTGGGCTTCACCTTAAGATTCCTTCGGCAGATGCTGCTTTCAAGACAAGCTTCCAACTTGATCTGCGAATAATGAATAAAATGAGTAAAAGGTCTTCATCAGCTGCTGCCACAAATTACAGGAAAGCGACCTCAACGGACGTGGCTTTTTGGTCCACCGCTGCAATTTTCCAGAGTTGTCCTCTTGAATCACAAGAAACAAACTCTCTGAGGAAGGATCGTGGATTGTGGTGTGGTGCCCGAAACGTCAGTGTTACGTAAACAAAGTGATTTTTCAACAAAATGCAACATGTTAGAAGGTGCCGTACTTAAGTAGATACATCAAAACACACATGCAACGTATTATACGTACAGTTTTGAGAATGTACAGCGCGCACATGTGTAATTTGCACATATACGCTGGCTGTATGTATACGTATATAAGATATGAAAGCCGATCGATCAATTCATGCACGCAACAGCGACAACTTGCCCTTTCTCAATCTATAAAAGATATGACCCCGAACGTCAAGGAGCTTGAAATAGAGTCAAGAGCGGAACCCGGGCTTGGCATATTCATTTCAATTCTGATGTCCATTCTAACCAATGAATCGCCATAAGGAAGTGGATCGAAATGAGTACAGTGATCATCCAGTAGCCCAAAGATGGCTCGTGGACTCCAATTTTGCATCCAACACGATTTTACGCGCCAACCACCCAGCCGCCCAGAAACCCACCTCAAGAGTGCTCAACAAGGCAATGTCAGTGAAGAACGGTTATCAAATCATGGTAAAGCTGAAGAAACTTGCAAAACTATTGGCAAACCAGAGGAAGCGGAGGTGCACAACAGCCGGAAAGAACGACACTAGACCGTCAGGGCATGTACCTTGCGTTTCCACCAAACAAACCATCAGTTTAAAAACAATAAAGGACTCAAAACCGGTTTGACAAGCTGATCAAGGGGAAGACCCAAAGATTCAGGAATGAATTGTGTGATAGTAAATTGAGTTTCTAGGATGCCCCAGCCAGCAGCGCGAGCTATTCAAATGACCAGTTGCCGCAGCAACAAAAGCAAGTAAAATCAACCGTCAACCCACCAAGCCCACTTCATCCCAATTCTATCCGATTCTAGTCTATTTGCCTTGAAGGTTGTTTTAAATCAAGTTTCTTGAAAATGCAGAATGGCCAGACCGGCTGAAACGAGAGTTTTCGTTTCTGTTTGATTGGTTCGGGCAGGTAGACCCGGCACCAAAAGCAGCGAGTACTCCAAGTGCACCTGCCAGATGCCTAATGTGGCCTGCAAGGATTGGGGTATGCATTTCTATGCAATTCTGCTTTTAGTGAATCATGTTGTGCTCTGCATCTTCAACGGCAAAGAATATGGAAGAGATTGAAGGTTGTGACATTGTGCGTTGACAGAGTGAGTAAAATTCACAACCAGAGAATCTCAGGCAGCGGCTCCAGATGCAGTCAAAAAGGCCGGACAAAAGTTCATTCTCGCACGCCAACCGAGCCAATGTGCACCAAGTTGGACTAGTTGGTGTTGTTTCTTGGAACCTGCACTGACAGCGGAGACATTCGATGTACTTGAAAATGGAAGCACTT
Source organism: Breviolum minutum Mf 1.05b.01 (assembly GCA_000507305.1). Taxonomy (NCBI): domain Eukaryota; class Dinophyceae; order Suessiales; family Symbiodiniaceae; genus Breviolum; species Breviolum minutum. The sequence goes on from DF239788.1 coordinate 101,481, forward strand.
TTGACTTTCGATTGTCAATCTTCTTCCTCGCATGCAAGAAGAATGTGTTTGCTTGCATGGCAGCTTTGTTCGTCTGGCAGATGACACGCTCCAGGACAAGCAGACAAAGCAAGGGGATTAGTCGTAGCAATAAACAGGTTAGGTGTCACATAATTCGGTCTTGTTTACAAGAACTACGTAGGGCGACAGCAATATCATTGTAAGTTGAAAATATAGCACATTGATATCTTCTGATATTTTCAACTTTTACGACACTGCTGTCATCGAGGCAGAGTCCAACGGCGCAAAGGCGGGCGGGCAATCCGTGCAGTCAAGACTCCTGTGCCACTGCAACCCGCACTATCCCTGCCATGAAAGTAGATGCATCAGTCTTTACTTATACGTAGACCCTGTTGGGTCTGTCATTGCTTGCCATAGGCCACCCACACCGTTTTCATTGCTGGGTAGCATGAAAGCATTGCTGCAGTCATTGCTGCAGTCAAGATGCATTCTACAATAGTGTAGCCCTGTAGCCCTTCTGCAGCTACCCTGGAGACCCTGGGCAGAAAAGCACAATCGTCTGCCTCACAATGATTACTCATGTTTAGTTGAAGTGCATCAGGACATCGTATCGGTTATAGATAGCCAGGCACATTGTGTGCATCTGAGATACTTGTATACTATATATATCTATATATCATTATATTATGTTATGTTGAGATATTTGATGATATGTGTATATTATATTGTGTTATATTGTGTTATGCTAGGCATGTGTAAATATATTTGGATATTTGATTAGATTTGCATAATATGCTGTGGACATAGATGCGACATACATAGATACATCGTGCCAGGCGGAGAGGCGCCGTGCCCCGGATGGAAGGTGGTACACGAGGGATGAGTTCATCAAGTTGGGAGCACAGGAGGAGCATAGGAGTCGACTCTTCAAACATGGAGTCAAACATGGAGTCATGGGTTTTCTGCATGGAAACTCAACGCTTCACACGCTTCAAGAGCTGTTTCATGCTGAGGTTTTTTGGAAAGAAAGCTGGAGAGTCCAATTGGAAATGGGCTTCGCGCACTTGATGGGTTGAGTGGGACCAGCCAACATGTTTGAAATCACAATCGAATGAACGCTTTGGACTCTAGCATCAACTGCAAGAACAGAACCTGTTGCAGCCTGTAGCACGTTGTAGTGACGGAATGGGCAAACCGTGGTTTTGGAGATTGAGAGTTAGGTGTATTTGCAATTTGCAGTCAGGATTTCCTGTGCCAAGCAGCGTAGTCATGCAGACTGCTTGCCTCAAAGTGCTCTTTACATCTCGGTACAATTTGCCACTAAATTACAAATGACCGAAATGAGCCCTGAGCCTGAGACCAAAAGCAGTCTGCAGGTTTGAATAGTTGAATAGCACCTGCCTTGGTACCGGTGTGTTGATTCAGATAAACACTCAAACTGTTGCCAAGCATTCGGCGAACCTCAAGAGAGGACAACCGAGGGCCATTTCTTCCAAGATAAGAGTCGAAGATGTAAGCTGTTGACTCGACCAGTTCAGAAGACATGACACAGTGGCATAGTTGGCATAGTACTTGTATCATTTGTATTCGTAATTCTTTAGTGTTGCAGAGAAGACCTGTCACATTCTTGAAAAAGAAAGGGCCGTCGGAACTTTGAAAGACAAAGCTGGATTGGCAGAGTTTTGAGATGTATCCTGAGGCAAGACCTCGCAAAGCATGCGGGTGAAAGGTTCTCAACTCTTGTATGCGCTACTATAGACCTGAATGGATTATTGGCATTGGTTATAAATGATCTAGACTACTGTAACTTAAGGCAAAACTATTTCAATCATATACTGGTGGCCGCATACCTAATTTTCAATCCAGTGCAGCTGCCTTCTTCTAAATACTTAGATCCTTCGCCCGCAAATGCATCCCTCTTGTGCAACTTTGGTACTCCTTTTGCTAGTGGCCTGCATCAGTTGGGGAATCCACTCCTTTTGTGCGAGACCGCTCGGCGATGTTCCATGTCATTGTTCAACACATTTTTTTTTGATTGTTTCCTGTTTGGAAGTCCTCAGCTGGCCAAAGCTTGCAGACAGACTATTGGCCCGGAACAGTGAAACTGAAAGAGTTTGTACCAGTCCAGCAACATATGCAGATGCACACTCTGAAACAAGGCCGACTACTGACCTGGATTCTGTTCTGGTTGCTACTTTTTTGCATCATTTGGTTCATGTGGTTGTGTCGGAGTCGAAGTTTGGGTGGGCATGCACTGACCCGACAAGTGACTCGTACTGACGGGATTTCCAAGGATACTGCAACGGCAAATTGATACATGCACACTTGGACACATACACAGCGAACATGAAACAGTGTTGTTTACGTGCTTGGCATGCAGATAGGGTAGGTATGGTATGGCCTGTAATTCTGGATCCTGGACATGCTGTCGATTCTGAGCTAAGACTTGCTAAGAATTGTGCAACCCTAGGCAACATGTCAAGAGCGAAGTAAAATCCATCATGCAGGAGCTTTCTGGCATCAGCACACGACGACGTATCTTGGAGCACAGTCAGGGAGAAATCTAGAGTTTGTAGGAATGCGGAGCCAAGTAGTGCACTTTCCACCTTTTGTACTTTGGAATAACTTTTATTTTTAAGAGATATTTCAGGGTTCAGGGTGCCTGAGGCTATATTTTGCGACGCTGTGGTGAGCTGCTTGTTGCCCGCGAGGCACCAGAGTGAATTCATCCGATCAAGGAAGAATCAAAGTGATTCCAGGAGGATCCCAAAGATTTTTCCATCCGTCAATACAGTATTTGCTCTTTAATCACTACTGTACAAATGAAATGAGCCCGTTGTTGTGTTCCCTGTGTTGCGACAGCAGCGGTGTGTCTCATTGCTTGCTGATTTCAAATCCTGTGTGAATGACTCCTGTTGCTTTACATGCTTGCCGCAGAGAGACTTCGCCTGGAAGGCCCATTTGCTTTCGAATTTAGAGGCCCTGCAGATGCGCATCAAGGAGGCGGAGAAACGACCCCCGCAGCACATGTTTCTGCAAAAAATCTGGGAATTGAAGCTCCGAGGCAACATGCATAGAGAGTGTCCGTGGCGAGATCACAGTTTGGGGATGATTTTGGATGCAATTCCAACCGTCATTTTGCAAACAGCCAATGCGTCTTTCAAGGGCACTGGGGGTGCTTTTTCTTAAACAAACAAAAACAAACCAATTGTCGGCTTTCTGCATTCCATTTCCCACCAAGCCGGACCGTGTCGATGTGCAAGGCGGAGAACGATACGCTGCCACGGCAGGTGCGTCAATAAACACAGCCTGGGCCGTGAGACTTAAGCCATCTCGCGTCTCTTTGTTCTGATTAAATGTGCATTGCAAGCGACATGAAGCAAGAGCTGGCCAGGAGCAATTCAGTGGCTTCCCAGGGTTGTTGGCATCAGGTGCGTCGACTGATGGCCCACTGGCCCGATTTCAAACTAATTTTCTTCTTTCACCACTGTATTACTGTAGGATCCCTCTTGGAGCATGTTTCAACTATTTCACACATTTCACAGTGTGTCAATGAAACTCTAGTCATCCCTGCAGCACTGTGCCTACTGGCGTGTGCTCACTGGAGCTTTGGGCCTGTTGGGATCCAAGTTCAAGATTTCCAGAGACTTTCTCGAAAAGTTTGATGCAGAGACTTTCTCGAAAAAGGCTTGAAAATGGGTGTGCTGAGGTCACCGGGCAGCCGTGTCTTCAGGCCACTGGCAAGTCGCAGATACTGTAGTGTTGCCTCCAAGACTATATGATACTTCTAGCTTGTTTTCTTCCACATGTGCTCTGAAGGACTCCTGGGGAAAGTCTAGTGGCTAGTTTAAACATTTTTAAGCTAAACTGAAATTAGTTTAATTTTGAGGATGTTAGCGATGATATGCGATGATCTTGAGAATGCACACATAGCATGCTTAGCGAATGGCATAGCATGCTTAGCGACACAAGGCCGTTGTGTGGCTCTTAATCCTGTCCCGCTTTGGACAGAGCTGGTGCGCTCCTCAAAGCCTTTCAAACTTGATCTCAAAATGGTGAAAAGTGCGAAGCGTAGATTTGGTAAATCTTCGTACACTACGTCCTTATATGAAACGGATACGGTTTGCGCTTGAATATCCCACAACAAGAGCTCACAGGTATCATGAAGTCCTGCGAAACTTACCGTGCCAGTCAGCAGAGGATGAGGTGCCGCTGCAGATTCGTGTTGTTCCAAACATCTCGAACTAATCCCTGCTCATTGCCTTGTATCGCATAGTCAAAAATTGATGCCCTTGACGCTCCGTCGGTTCTGGTCTCAGTGCAAGATAAGTTTTTCAGGTATGGGATCTCCGCCGCGAATTCTGCACTTTGCACAGACACCTCGCAGAAACGTTTGGATCTCATTCACAGGGCTACATGACATGGAATGGCTGGGAGTGTCTTTGTGAATTCGCACCCTCTTTTTCTAGATTTTCTCGATCCTAAGTCCTTGAACAATTTAGATCTGAGTTCTCTGTTGGCCCGCCGACGTTTGATATGTTGGCTGATTAAGGCAGCGCTTGATCACACAGTTGGAGGACTACCGAAGATTGGATTGTCATTCCTTACATTAATATAAGATTCTTAATAGATTCCACCCACTGGACAGCAGGATTGTTTGTCAGTTTCAATTGTTGTTGAGCTTTGTATAACTTTGCTATGTTATGCAGTTATACTGTACTCCACGACTGGGATCAAGCGCCTTTCGTACACCTTCAACGATCTTGGAACCTGGTGTAGTGCCATCTGGTTCCAGCCAGGCAATCGCTTCGAAACGACACTTTCTCACGATTCTCACGTTTAAAAGACAAACATGTCAATCAGTCAAACCATATCGATCAGCATCAACATGCGTGCAGCTAGAAGCCATGGCGAGAAGCAGTTTGCCAACAACGTGGCTGATGCCTTCCGAATTTACGAGTGGCTGTCATTTTGCCGAACATGTTCATAACGAGCCGGTAAGATTGGAAAGGATGTCTACTGGTGAAATGATCGAGAGCCGCATGCATCATACTGTATGTATGCACAGTCTCTACTGAGGAACCTGGAAATGCTGTAAAGATTGTAAAGATTCAAGATCAAAGCGACAATGCCTCAACCATTCTTGAGATATGAAGAGTTTCAGATGGATTTGGGCAAGCAAGCCAAAGACACATGGTCTATAGTTGGCTTCGCAGCAAAGGTTCATGGCGGAGCAGGTGGTCCCCCGGCGCCTTGGAGCTCAGAAGTTCAGACAGTTCAAACTTGAGCCCCGAAGGTCGTATTTTTTTGGAGCAAGCTCACTTCCTGCATAAAACTTGCATCGGCAAAAAGCATACGAAAGCACACATTCACACACACACACAAGGAACCTGTGGTTGGAGACTGTCATCACTTGGTCAGTCGTATCAAGCTGTGGGGCCTCGTTTGGCGGTTCTAAGGCGAGGTGTGCAAGTCCGGGCGGTTCCGGAACTTGCGCCAGAAGTCATCACTAGTGCGCAGCTCCTGTCACTGGCAGGCTTCATCGCCCTTTGGCCTAAAGATCCCGAAGATGTCCGAAGGACTCTGTCGGATCACTGTCCGGCATGAAATTGAGATGCTTTTCCTCACCAAGGTGCTTTCATTGCAGTTGCTCAGACCCAGGGATGTGTTGCAGGACAGCTGAATGGGACAGATATCGAACGGGGACCACGCTACATGAATCTCCATGACCCAGCACTATGCCAATCCAGAGAATTTACACTTTAGGCTATATTATGTATTATTCAGTTTGTTCTGCGAATCAGCATTCTCATCGAATTGGAAAGACACGCTGACAAGTTTGAAATCATTTGGTGTGTGAAGGCCCTACATCGCGACAAGAAGGATGCATTGGCACCAAAGCTGAATAAGTCACCGGCGGCCCCTAGCATATCAAGTTCCTTGGCGTTGCATTGTGCTGGCCCGCAGAGAGCTTAATAATTTGATGGCTGCATTCTTTCAGGATTGAAAAGATGCTTGCACATTGCACTTGGGGATAGCAGAATTCAGAATTGCAATGAATTACACAAATATCAGACACCTATAACTTTGGTTTCCAGCATTTCTGAGGCTTCAAAGTTGTTCTGGTACCTGGCAAAGGCAGGAAAGTGACATTTTTGCACATCCTTTCGTATTCCCCTGCATGTCTGGAAGATGGTCATTTTTTGACAGTCAAATCCCTTGCCAAAATCGCTTGCTTCGCAGGTCTGGGAGCTGTGGCAACTACTCGGCTGGCTCGTGGGAATGTTGTTGCGGAAGAGGCACCGCTGCTGCCTGGCAGCGGATGAAAATGTATTTGGGGATGAGGACAGAAGAAATGAAGAAATCCGTAGATATAGTCGATCCACAAATGCAAACTCCTACAAAGCCGGTCCAAAGCGGTCATGAATTGTCGTGATACGTTAGATATGTCTTGACTGCTTGGTTCGGCCGGCTTCAATCACTTCAACCTTTGCTGCTAAATCGAGGCTTCAATTGGGCTCTGGCTTGCCTTCAGCTGAACAGCAGATGGAGCAGCATGGCAAGACATGTTTGTCCACATGCCCATGATGAGACTCTGAAGGGTGTCAATTCACATGCGTGGGGAAATCAGAAAACATGTTAGAACATGCTGCACATTTCCAAGTGTCTATATTTCCCCCGAAGATGTGTGCTCGGATCACGGTACCTTGCTTGTCATTTTTGGCCTTTCTGGCCGGTTCTTAATTATGAAGCAGTTTGCAAATGGTATTGCTGAAAAACAAATCAAACTACATAGCTGGAAATTGAATCTTGATGGGCTTGGAAAAAGAATTCCGTGTTTATGATTGATTAACTGAGGACCCTCAATGCCGTGCAGCGAGAACAAATTTGGAATCTGAGCGACTGCTCTGGTCCCGTGCCATGCCTTGACTGTTGTGGATGTGGCATGTGAACTTACGTTTCCCATTTCTTTGCACAGCTTTGCAATGTCATGTTTCTCCGTTTTGTGCATTGAGTGGCTGCAAGCACTTTGCTCCTGGTTCTAAGGAGAAAAGCCTCGCCGGCATTCTGGACACCAACTGCTTTAAGACAGATTCAAGCGCTGATGTGCGGGTTTTGTGCCCAACATTAGCCCGCTTTAACCATTCGTGTTTGCCTAATTGCCCCTCAGCTGCATGTGAAGATTGTTTTTCCCAACTAACCCCAGCAGATAGGCTTTGATTTTTGGATGGACAAGAACATCATGAGATGTGTAGCAGATGTTCCTGACCATTCAACAGCAGCAATTCCGAGAGAAGCTCTGGAAGACTTGGACCGATTGTTGCAGAGTTGCTTTGTTTCAAAGACTCCCGTGAGTCAGAAGGGTGATTCACTTGCTCCTTCATACCAATCTAGAAGTCGAGATTCTGAGACAGGGTCAGGTTCGAAGATAGCTGAAGTCAGACTGGAGAGGGCTCGCAATGAAACTCATGGACTCCCTAGTCTCAAACAGAAATCATGTTCAGTTTCACCTATCATTCCTGATTTTCCATGCAAGGCCAACAAGCTTGGGATGGCAACGAACAAACATTGAGAATTATCGCTTGTGTTCACATTGAAGAAGGCCTGTTGTCGCAATTGACTGGAGAGCCAGGGCCACACCTTTGAGATTTGCAATACATGCTTGATCATGCTTGTATGTAGTCTTGATTGAAAAAAGTGTGGTCAGTGTCTCGCTGGATAGTTCCCCTGTCATCAGCGTCTAAGATGTCTACGTCTAAAGTCGGAAAATTCTGAATCCAGATCAATATCAGTATATTTAGTATAAGATATCACTTGAAACTTGGATTGGCGGTTGGCAAATCAATTTCTCAGATGTGGTGTGTGGCTGCAAAGCGGTGCCTTTCACAGGGGATGAACTATGCATTGACTACATTGACCTACGCCAGGGCTGGCAGCAGCGCCAGTTTGAATTGCGCCACTTGACAATCTTGACGGTTTATATACTGTACTCTGTACGTACAGTAGATTACGACACCATGCGACACCTGGGTGGTACGGGATACCAGTGAGACAGTGAGACACAGGTAGGATCAAAATGGATCAAAGCATATCAAAGCTGTGCACAACGCAGAAAAGATGAGCTCGGATTCCGCAAACTGGATGATGCCACAATGACCTTCCGCTACTTTTCCGATTGTAGATCCATTGCGATGGTTTACTATGATGCTTATGTGAATTGGAAGTGGATTGAACAAAATTGAACGCAAATACTATGCAAATTGAATGCTTCGAGGCAACAAATACGGCTTTTTGTGCAACTGCCCAGCATGTGTGGAATCGAGTGAAGCCAGCGATCGAAGAAGGACGTGACCGAGAAACAGGGACAGGGAGGTACAGCACACGCATGTCGTGATTGAAGTTCTCAGGGACGCTTCGATGTGAGAAACATGTGCATGTTGCATCATGTGGAAGTGTACATGTTTGAATGTAATGCAGAATATGATGTAAGTCTGTAAGTGTATTTATGATGGCAAAATGCATACGTATCTGTATATGATGGTCGCAACTTTGAAATTGATGGTCTGAACCGCTGAACTATCGGGGTGCTTATCCCTCCAAGATGGGAAAGCTGCTTCGAAAAGTGTGGCAGGATTGATATGGTCAAGTTTGACAAAGAGATTGGTATTGCGCCTCCAAAGCGCACTCTTGAGTCGCTTTTGAAGCAGGGCAAGGGGAACGAACTGAACGGACAATGGGAAGTCAATTGCAATGTGGCTGTGTTATGCTGTGTTGCATGTCTAGTTTGATGAGTTTTTAAGGCCTGACCATTTCAATTTGTGGGCTCATCAGATTTGCATGTGTCAGTTTTGGCCACGGATGGACAAACACCGGCCTCTGACAAAAGTCTCGAGACAAACGCATTAGTCAATCAACTATGACGAATGATGAAGTATACAATTCATTTGATTATCTGCTTTTAAAGAAGAAACATAATGATGTATAATATCGACCTTATATAGTCCTGCGAGGTCCTGTGTCTCTGTCACGATTTCTCGGCACCGGCGCAGTGATTGCTCTAAGAATTGGTAGAACTCTTCCTTTGAACACGGAATTAGTTGGACGATCAAAGCTGTGCTGATTTGTTCGGATAGCATTGCTGCAATTGCTAGCATCAGCGTTTTCACTTTTGCGTTGCTTTGTGCGGTTCAAGAAAACAGAGAATGATTCCTCTTTGCCAACAAGAAAGACAAGCAAGCAAAGTTGAACAGTGACACAGTGACTCCTGCTGTTACTTAAGGCTGGTGGGTACTCTTTTGCAACTCTACGATGATGAAAATCTACAGCTGCAGGGACTGAGAGGCAGCCTCTTGCCGTTGGCAGACGATTTGTCAAGTCAAGAATTGCGACTCAATGAACAAGGATTTGCAGAAAAGTTGGGAGCCATAGCTTCTCGCTTCAAAGCGGCTAATGTTCATTAAATATCATGATAATATCATGTGACTACATCTCACAGTGTGACGCATTGATTGGATTGATCCATTTGGAGGCCGTGCTTGTCTAGACGCCTGTGCGGCTTGTGCTCGGCTGGGTGATGCGGAAGCGCTGAAGAGCTGGGCGAAACGGGCAGAGCGTCACTATGCTGATGCTTTAGGCAGTTGCAGTCATGCCCCACAAATTAAGCCAAGCTGTCATTCGCATTTTGATCCTTCATCCTTACTTCCAATCTCTCTTTCCCGATGCACTCCTACTAGTATGGTTTATCTGTATCAGTCAAGAGTCCAGTAACCACAAAGACAATTCAATGGCGACTTTCAAGGATGTCCGGTATACCTATACTTACCAGGGACCCGGGAGCGAGGATAGGTAAGTCATGGTAAGTCCACAGAGTGCCATAGATTCTGAGCAATACATTCCAATTGCGACGAATGGTCATGAGTCATGCTCATTTGAGGCATTTGTCAATTCCTTTGCCTGTGCAGTTGAGCCTGTTTGGTTTTGATGCCAGCACCTTGCCAGGCCCCCTCCATCCGCTAACGCCGCTTTTCTCTCAATTCTGTTGGGGTGCAGATCCTGTTGGAATTGTTTCTTTTGTGCAGCACACGGTTCAAGCCAGAAGAAGATGCCCTAGAGGATGCTGTAAAGAAACAACCTAATTTGCACGTCAGGGTCCTGGGTAAGCATCCATTGTTGAACATCTCATAGATTCAAAGTGATCCAACACCTGTTCTGTATTCCCAAGATCAATGATGAATTTGCATCACACGAGACATCAATGACCACTTCATCAAGTCTGTAGCTTTGGAACTTTTCGCCTTCAAGGCAAAAGGCTGCAACCTATGCTTCAAAGCCAAAGAGTCATCGACTGTGGAGTTAAAGTTGGCACATGAGGGCCTCAGAGGTTTCAGAGAAGCGAAGATTGGTTCGATCAAAAGGGAAAGTAACAGAAAGCAAAGAAACGAGGTTTGAAAGCAAGTTGTAAATCCAGAAACACGTGAGAGATCATGAGAGCTTTTTTTTGTTCGCTAAGAGCGGAGCCAATATTTTGGTAAGGTGTTCCAGCGGTATTTAAGGGGGGGGGGTCCTTGGGATGTAATGTAGGCTTATCCATCCTTCAACCTTCAATCTTGTTTCCGTTGTCTTGACTGCACGAACATCAGGACCGAGTGCAGAGCCTCGGGGTGGTGCCAAAGAGACAGCCGCTGGGCTGAAGTGGCATGTGACATGCTTCATCGTGTGTCTATCTCTTTTGAAAGGGAAGCGCACCGAAGAACCCTCTAGTACATCGAGAAGATGCGCACATTACCATGTGTATATATATATATACAATATGATTGATGTATCTGATATGTATTCATATATATGTATATATACACAGTATACACAGTAGTAGCATCAGAAAGGTGCAACGTGCAGCTATACGTGTTTGTACAATTTTGATCAATCTTACCATACGACATTTGAATACATTAAACATAATCACAAGATCATCCAAATCCGCAGGCGGGACAGTCACTTTTCGCTCTTCAAATTTCTGCCACTGGCCTCCTGCAGTTTCATCATTGCACCGCATCACCGCATCATTTTTGGATGCCTTTTGATCTCCATTGCATGACAAGGCGCACACCTCGAGGAGATCTAGCTGCTTTGGGGGTGCGGTGGCCTGATCAACGGTTCTGTTAAACGAGCGGTACTTGTTGTTACTTGATGCTGCTTGATGCTACTTGTAAGGTACCGTATCACATGCTCTAGTTTCATGGTTGTGAAATTGTACATAAGCCGGAAACAACAAGTCACACAGATCACAGGCACTTACTGGATCGCAGTTTGTTGGCTCATTGAGGGGTTTCTTTCGAAACTAATTAAACTTCCGGAGACGAAGAGCGGTCTGGGAAATGGGGGACTGTCAATCAGTTCAACAAGAGCCCGCTGCCCAGATATGTGCCCAGTGTTTCAATTTTCACCCAAAGATCTGAAGATAGACAGATTCTCAATTTATTTTAAACTAAGTTAAATGTAATTGAATGATAAACAGATCTGAGGGAGAGGTGACAACAGCAGTGCAAGGATCCTTTTGACTTCATGTTGTGGCCATTGATATTCAGCCAAGGGGTGATGAATTCGAGGCGAAAGGGGCTTGACTTGTGTCCTGGAAATCTTCGCATATATTTTCACTGAAAAGTTTTGCTACTCCCTTCGCCTGATATGCGACACTCCAGGCAGTCAAAAAGGACAAGGAATACGTCAAGGCAGCCTTCCGGATCCAAACAGTGCTGTAGTATGCTGCTTTTCATCACTTTGCTTCCGTTTGATCATATTTATATATATAAGTATATAAGATAGTACAAGTTTATCATGTGATCGTTGTGTATCTCCTCTGCACTTGGCCCGACGGCCCACTGGCCTCCAGGTTCAGATCCCTGATGGTGCTGTGGCTGGCAGCCTGATCAAGTTTCGCACGCCAGGAGGACGTTTGATTCAGGCTGGATGTTCAATATCACTGTGTTAAAATGCTCTTGTGTCTAGCAGTGCATGCTACTGCCATCCTCTGGGCAAGGCAAGCATTCCAGACGGCTACGGTCCGGGTGATCAGAACCACTGGCATGTGCAGCTTTTGCTATCTTTTGCTATCAGACTTTACGCATCTCTAAGCACCGTTTGTTTGCAAAAAAGTACTTTGAGTCTGCGAGTGGAACTTGCCATCGACGGAGTCAAGAGATAGCCAGGATAACAGTTGAAGTGCCGACAAAAAAGACTGGTTCCCAGGCCTTGGTGAGATTTGATTGTCGGCTTTACAGCTCCATGCTGTAAAGTATCCATCCAGTCCTGGCAGTCTGCCTACATGTTCCCCATTTGTTCCAGTGTGAAGCCTATCCTGACCAGGAAAACAAGTTCAAAACTCTGCATGAGGTGGCGGACCTTTACGTTTGTCCTTGATTCATTCTGATAGAAAGCACACACACATGTTCATTGCAGACTATAGACTGCGGAGCAAATTCAGCGTGCAAGTCTTTGTGCGGTGGGGTAGCAGGCGTTTGTCTACCTTGATCCTAAAAACACTGGATACATCACGGACCTGGAGAAATTTGCAGAAGCCGGCTTCCCAGAAAGCAATGACCTCCAGCCAGGTAGCCCGTGGGTTTGGTGTAGAGCATGTTCTACTGTACATTTCAATGGTGATGCATGCAATTTGTAGTATCTAAATTGGATCGTGATGCAAGCTGCGGCAGTCGTAGATTAAGTGTGCGTGCTTGATTGACATGCTGACATGGCGTGGAGTACAGGTGGTAAAATGATGTAAAATGAATGGCAAGAGTGGGATAAATTGGGTTCTTGTAGACATGGATGTTTCCGAAAAAAGTGGTACCCCCAAATCATTCATTTTAATAGGCTTTTCCATTATAAACCATCCACTTTGGGGTACCCCTATTTTTGGAAACACTCACATATTGTAGACATCATGGACATTTATTGTATTTTCTTTGGAAGCATTATCCACTTGTTCTGCAATATTATCAAAATTTTCTGCCCATTCTTGTGCATATAGTGCTTGGGGCAGGTTTGTCATGTTCATGTCATTTTGTCACGACATTATGCTAGCATATGCTGCTACATTAGGATTTCAGTTTTGCACATGCAAGTGCGTGTCGTTGCAGACATTCCAAAATCAGCTTGAAGCAAGTCTTGACTGTTCACTCAGACAAAGGTTGCGGGGATGCTGACCAGTCTCTCAGGATCCAAAGAAGAGGCGCAAACTCAGCACAGTGGCAGGGATATACGCTGGATATGTATACACGCATCTATGCAATGCATTCACGATCTGTAGGGCACGGTACTGGGCACGGTGTAGGCTCATAAAGCAACAAGAGCCAACTGCACGCAGTTGGCCTTGGTAGCTCAGCAGGATATTGAATAACAAAGCGGAGGGACAACTCATAGCCTTAACAACCTACTTAACAGCTTTCTTGCAAGGACAGTGGTTGCAACCACTACAACTGGCCAACGTAATGCCGTGTTTATTTCCAGGTCTGGAAGAGTTTGGACAAGGAACAAACCCGGGGGCTGCATGTGGACGATTTGTATTTTCTCAGGCAGAGGCGGAGGTAACCCGTTTGCTACCCGATTGTAAATTCAAACGTTTGACACGGAATTGGTACATAAAATCAATCACATCAAAATGGAAAAGTACAGTAAGATGAAATAAAAGGAGATGGAAGACACTTGTTGTCAATAGCGATTCTAAAAAGGTGTCGGCAAGAACCTTGCGGTCGAATAGCACCTCACGAGAGAAAGCACTGCAGGATGGCAACGGCCAAGTGAATTGGCCAGAGTTCGTGGAATGGGCAGAGGCTGCAGGGTTTGAATTATCATGTTTGCTGTTTGAACTGGGAATGAGCAAATTAAGGACGCACATAGAGATGTTACATGGTGGGATACTGTCGGCACTGTAGGTATGTTGTATATATTATATATAGATGTGAATGTAGATAAATAATCATTATACAGTATTTATCTATATTTATCTAATTTATACTGAACATTGCTGATCATTGCTGAATATACTGTGTGTAATGCCTGCAAATTTTGCAGTCTGCGAGATTTCAGATCGGTCGATGCAGGACAACTGCAATGAGCCCATGGAGCTAGGCAGGTGGATCGCTCAAGTTGCGGCTGCAGGTTTTTTTAGGGCCTTCCCTGACAGGTTTGAGCGGTGGTGAGAGTGCTGTTTCCTTCCCACCACTCTGGACGCCGGGATAGTGGTGATTGGTAATGAATGATGGAACTGGACCAGTTGTCTGTTGCAGTTTTCTGTTGGAACACTGTCACTTTGTGTTTTGATAAACTTATTAACCCTGACAAATCTTCAATTCAATTCTTCTGATTGATGGACATGAAACACGTCGACAGATTACATTGGCCTGGGCGTCCAAACTTTTGCACCGAATCTCCTGAAACCATATGAAACCCACGTAAAGGAATATGACTCATGACATAATTTTGGTTTTGGGACTCAGATATGTCCAGACTCCTTTGACATGCTCGGCAGGACCGGACCCACAGACAAGCCATCAGACTACGTGGAGTGTGGATGCCCATGCAAAAAGCTGCACATGCGCAGCAGAGGTCACAGATCTTCCAACGTTCTTTGGTGTATCAATGTATATCAATGTGTGGTATCTGTTTGGTGTCTTGCAAGTGTTCAAAGGTGGGAAAAGCATCAAGTCATTAATCATCGAGCAGATGACGAAAGACAAGGGTTGACTTTTCTGCATGACCCTGAAGAACCCGCTGCTGAAGTAATCACACCTCCCTGAAGCTCGCTATCGAGAGATTTCTTTCGGAGCTGGCCGGCGTATACAACATCAGCTCGCATTTTTTTAAAGACGTCTCAATTTGGCCTCAAGGCGCTTGACCCCAAATGTCCCAAATGCAAATGGTTGAGCGACTTGAGCCATTCAAATGTTCAAACATTCTCCCGTTTGAATTTAGAATTTAGCCCATAAACGCCTCTCCCATTCGGAACTCTACACTGCTGGCTTTTGGTCCCGAAGTCGGCACTTATTGACGACCGGTTTTCTCAGGCAGTTTGAAGTCACTGACACAGAGCAATTCATGGAGTTGGATCAGCTGTTGCAGAAGTTCTAATCTCAGGGCTTCGTTATGCTGAGTCACATGGCCCTTGCAACGCTCGTATTCAGTTCCTCCATACTGATCCATGCGCTAAAAACCTCCTGATAGAGGGTCGACTTTACTTTCGGTGAGTTACTTGCAGTAAACAAAGTAGAGTCACTCAGGCCCCACGTCCAATATAAGTATTGTAACAGCAAGAACTACAGTACATCAAGAAGTTGCTTTTACGTACGTCGTAGATTGATGAAGAATGAATGATTGACAACTTGCCGTGCAAGAGGATGCAATAATGTTGTTTGCAATGTATCTAGCTTTTGATTGTTTGAGTTGTTTTGGACCTTTTTTTGTTTTTTCCTCATGCTTCAGGTGTTTGTTTGAGACATTTTGAAACTGCTTCGCTAATCTTGTTTTGATTTATCACGGGATTGAGACTTTCTCAGATTCGTCAGGATTCCCATTGAGATATTCTGAGATGTCCAAAGCATTTCCTTGGTCGAAATACCAAGACAAGACGGGTGAGAGCCACTACAAAGCACTTCACTGAGGACCTACAAAAAGGTTTGGACCCGTGATCGTAAGAAGACTGGCGTGGACAAAGTACCTTCGGGCTTTGAACTTATCAAGGCATCCCAGAGGAACTCAAGTCGATCTTCGAGTTCTAGAAAGATTCATTTGGATCTTGTTTCTTTTAAACTCTTTAAATTGTGTATCATTGTGTATCCTTCATCCAAAACAGAAAATTCGTCATCTCTTTCTTGAATCAGTGTCTAGATTGTATCTTCTCCACCTCATGTCTCTTCTGTGGTCCTTGAAGAGCCTCTCCATTGTACCAATTACTAATTCAGATACCGCAATAGCTTTGACTCACCACATTTTACGCAAAGATTCAGTTAGCGAGGCCAAGGCAGAGGTGATGACATGGTGCAGTTTAAACTCTTTCGCTGCTGTTTTGTGTGCTTTTTGCCACTTAATTTGGAGTCCTACCATTTCTCGTTGTCTTTGTCGCTTTTTTCGGTTTGAGTTCTTGTGCTTGGAGCTCAGCTCTTTGGCAATGTGGGATTCTATTGGAGTCATTGGTCGTGTCATGCATTCGTGAGGACTATGTTCTTCTCGTCTTGCCTTGTACGAAATTCCTTTGGTAGTCACGTAGTCCTTTGGTCATCTCGTGTCATCCATTCACATCCAGTACTTGTCACTTTCTCATCTTCACCCTCTTCACCCTCGTTTTTCGATTTGCTTTTTGCCTGCTGCATTTAGAATGTGGCTTCGCAGGCCAAGCGGTGTGAAAACTTGAAGGATTGGTCTGATGCCCAGAATGCAGGAGAAATAGAGAAATGCAAAGACGGAGCCAATTTCTCAATTGACTGTTCGATACTGTTCAAAGCGGGCCGAAAGCGAGAAAATAGATCAATAGAGTCGACACATTGAAACCAGCGAGACCCCCAAGTGCAAGTGCACCATGACCTGGGCAAATGTCTCAATCAGGAAGCGCTACTACCACAGGAGACATCAGCATTGTCCTTGGTTTTGAGGGGATGCTTGCTGAAGTCTTGCGGTATCAGTGTCTTGCGACGATCTGTATGGCTGTTCCCCCAGCTCAGGATTTCTCATGCATGCAGCCAGAAGACAAACTTTTTGAAGCGACCCGTGCTGACCAGTGCAGCCTTGAACCAAGATCTTGATATTGCAGACAAAGCACAAGGTACCGTTTGTACGTAGTCATGTATAGTCAAATTGGCATGAAAGAATGAAGCACAACCCCTGCTTACACTACTTGTACTGATATCCCACGCGCATAACATGCGCACGTCACACGTCTTTGGCATTGGCAACAAATGATTCACAGCACGGTACGCTTGGAAATTCTGAGGCAGCTGGGGTTTGTAAGCGACAGGCGGTGAGGAGCCACTGCAACGAGCTCTAGCACCAAGTTGACAGAGCAGTTTCTGCTCGTGGGATCGTGTGGGATGGGGTGTCGAAAGACTTGTTTCAGTACCTGGTAACCCTGCTGCGAGAGATGTGACAGCTGCGGGCCAGACTCTACTGTAGATAGAATAAGTTTATGACTTTCTTACCAGCAGACTCTGAGGATGGTCAAATATTTATTTGTGGCATTTTTTGGGATTTTTTTGGCATTGCATGTTGGCATTTTTTTGGCATTTGGAATTGCCCATGGCATTTTTTGAAATTTGTGGGCATTTTTTGACATTTTTGTCCAACAGGGCTCTCTAGTCACGACCAGCCATAGGTTGGGATGACGCCACCAGGAAAACGCACCCCAAAAAAATACCAAACACATGCCGAGAACTGCCAAATCCCCAAAAAATGCAAAAAAAATCCTCAACAACTGCCAAATGCAAAAGAAATGCCAAATGCAAAAAATATGCCAAAAACTGCTAAAAAAATGGCAAATGAAAAAACATGCTAAAAAAGTGCCAAATGCAAAAAAATACCAAAGAAATGCTAAAAACATGCCAAATAAATGCCAAATAAATGCAAACAAAATGACACAAAATGCAAAACAATGCTAGAAAGATGCCAAACAAATGCCAAATGCCAACCCTGAATCGCTCAAAAATGCCAACAAAAATGCATCCAGAATCCTAAAATGATTATTTTGCAATTTCCAGCTTCTGCTGGCATAGGAAAGTCACAAGAATAAGTTTGATACATGTTGATACTGTAAGGCTGACATTTGATGATATTTACTGTAGAATTACAGACGGAGGCAGACAAGTCGAGCATGCTTTGAAATGCCTCTGAGAAACGACTGCAATCTGATAATATCTGATATTTATGCCATGTAATCGTATTGTGTCCCCATTCAGGGGCAAAAGTCCAACCTTTCCCAAGGTGGCTTTTGTTCCACGGCACAAGCCCGGAGTCGGCCAATTCCATTTTGTCCGGCAGTGCCCCAGCAGCATTTGAAGCTCGTTAAATTTGTGTTCCAAGCAGGCAAGAGGTATAGGGAGGCATGAAAGCGGAGGGATTTAGCAGATGTACATGACATGTCTCAAGCGTGCCAATGGAGTCAGTTCTTTGCTTTGCGGCTTCACGCTTCTGTTGATGTGCACCAACAATTCCTCGACCCTGACAGCTGGCGATTTCGTCATCAGCCTTGCTGGCTCAGTCTGGCACCCCAAGGGTTGAATTAGTACAGTATCAGTCAGTACGCAAAGCCCTGGCATTTGATTGACCATTGAAGCGAAGTTGCGTTGTCGGTGCTTCCTTTTTCAACGGCTGCGGGCAATATTTGGGCATACACTGACGAGTGGATCACAGCCGATCTATGTATTTTCTTGGGATTGCTCAAACTTTGGAAAAATCTGTAGGCTTCCGTGACTTCATGTGCAGGTTGCTCATGCGATTCATTGACATTGAGAGTAAAGATAGTATTTAAAAGTGTATAAAAAATCCAGCTGCAGTCCATTGCCGTCCACTGGTGGTTCTGCAAAGTTGGCTTTTTGCAACGTTCCTAGCTGAATCCTCCATTCTTCTAAGATCGTTGCGTATCCTTTGTCCATTGTCTAAGCTCCAAAAGTCCATGGGCCAAAAGAAATCGGCAAAGCACATATTTTGCAGAAACGGACAAAACAGTCCCGTGGCTCTGTTTAGGCCACTGGTACACTATATGGCCAGTCCCTGAGAAACAGAACAGCGAGAACAGATCCATGCTGAGTGCGAAACCGCCAAGTGACTTTCCTGGATCCAACTCACGGTGCCGAGGCAGGGGTACGTACTTTGCGGAGTCCATCACGAAGGAGAGAATTGTACGATCCTAGCAAGATATTTGCAAAATGAATTCGTTTGCTGAAATAATTTTTGATCACATCTAGATTGAAGGTACATGGAGTGTGCATCATATACATAGCTGTTGAAAGATGTCGTAAGCTTCAGAAAACTGTCCAGTCCGTGACAAAGTTCTGTGATTGTGTGTGTCTGTCTCCGTTTGTATGTTTGCCTGTTTGTTTGAGTTTAAGTAAGTTTGTTTGTTTGTTTGCTTGCTTGCTTGCTTGTTTGTCTGTTTGTTTGTTTGTTTGTTTGTTTGTTTGTTTCTTTGTTTCTTTGTTTGTGGCTATGTATCTTTGTGCCATCTCAGGTTTGACTCTTTGGCTCCCAGCATCTCCCAGTCATTTTTCCTTTGACAAATGTTTCCAGGCGGATGAATACGCACACGCAGACAAAGATGGCCTGTGCTGTGTGCTGGTATGCTCGGATGCCCAGCGCAGGAGGCAAGTACCAGCTTGGACATTAAACGCAGCTCCCTACTTGCGCTTACTGCGACAATTTGTCTGGCGGGTTGTATTTGAGACTCGGGTCTAGCTGCTCTTCTTTGCCAGCCCTGATGGGAACATTATTGCCATACGTCAATTTCTTTTTGCTTTTCCTTCCAACAATGCAGGAGGATTTTTCATGAGTTCACTGAGGGTCCTATCTGCAAGAGCCTAATCACGTGGCCTTGCTTGGGAAGGGGAAGCTTATCACACTCACTGAGACTGAGTTACATGTATCACACATCCGCAACCAAATTGTTGCAACACCAAGCATATATCTAACTCCATTCTAACTCCATTCTGTGTGAACAACTCTCACAATGAAAACCCTCAGCATTAAAATCAACATTGCGGAAAAAGGTGAACATATCAACTCAGGGAATCAAACATGAGTTTGTGAATCCTAGGTGAATCCTCGCCTCCTTGTGTATTCAGTGAAGACATGCTGAGTAGAGTAGACTCGTCCGTTTGAAATTTGTTTTGCAGACGGTATTTTCGCTTGACATGGTGGCTATGGAATGCACATATTTCAAGAGCATGCAGCCAGCAAAGCAGCTCTTTGACTTATCGACACACCAGCGCTGACAGAAGAAAGCAACTCTCATAGCACATGACATTGAGTCCAGCAATACATGAGATTGACTCCAGCAATACTTGTGAGCCAATTTCAGCGTTGGTTCAGCCAACTCTCAAAGTGGATTCTGATTTGTGTTTGATTCTCAAAGCTTGAAACCATTGGCATCGTGCAGAGATTCGGATTGGCCCAGGCAAGGTGGCAGCTGGCCATGTCCTTTACAATGACGAGGCAGTGCATCTCAGTGCATGTCTTGCCATATTTTGTACTTTGACATGGTGCACTTCGTCCACTTAGTGGATTTGTTTCGCTTGTTGCTCAGTTTATCCCAATGCGGTCATCGATTTTCCTCAGGTGACGCCAGATGCGGAGAAGCCAAAGCCTGAAAAAAGCAGATGCCGGAAGAATTCGAGATTGTTCCATGACTTTGATTTGTTGATTACCGTAGAAACTCTCGAAATGCATAATTCAACCTCAAATCCCTTAGACTTGTGCAGATCTTGCAGAGAATGACTCAAAGATGGTAATCGGTGCATGAGGCTGCAGCAGCAATGCATCTCCGGCGAGTTCCATTCAATCCTTGGAGATCGCGAGAAGTGCCGAGGAACATTCAAGGACACCGTGAAACGGTTTTGAAACGGTTCTGTTGACAACGTTTTAAAAGTTTACAGTTGCGATCTATTCACTTGGCAGCATGCAGGTGCAGAGTGGTGCAGACAAATAATATATCAATTATCGAATGACGCTGTTGTCCGCACACGAGCATGTGTGTTTGTGCAGAGTTTATCTTGCTTATGTGAAGCAAAAAGTACCATGGCAAACTCCTCGTACAGGGGGCGGTTATAGTACCTACAAGAATCCACATCTTCATGATATTCCTTATTCACATTGAGTCAGTACTCACCCGCCAATGACAGTATGACCATCCATGACTATCCCACGTGAAGACGATGGCACAGGTATTCATACCCAGTACCTACCTGTTTGTCTGTGGGTGCATGAGTGGATGAGTACTGATATGTGTGCTTGTTGCATCCTAAATGACTCAGTTGAAGACTTACATGATATATGTACCCCCTTCACATGCCATTTTCAATTGACCTTTCCGATGTGTCACATCGCTTTTTCTATATGGTCCGACTTTACATGTTTGGCTCAAGGTACTGCGTAAAAAGGTTTGTCCGCTTGCGCTGCATCTTGAGCATTCTTGTGTTGAAATCCGATTTGGGTCAGCTGAGGGCCCAAATAACTGGTTAACAGCCTCAGCATTCGCCTTTTCGGTACTTGCCAGCTTGAGCCACTGTCAATTAACCAGCCCCGCCATCTTTGTGTCCAACTTTAACCCAAAGCTTATAACGGTTTGCTAGCTAGGGTCATTGTTGAAGCTTAGGCGTGAAATCGTCGCATCCGATTGCATCCGCATCAGGTGTGCCATCAACGAAGCATTTGCCTTTCGCGTCCAAATTGCCGCTTGAGCATTTGTGGGGGCTTGCCGAGAGGCAACACATCATTGGTTAGTAATCGCTTCTTCAGAGAGTTATGTAAAGAGATCGCACTTGAGTGTTGAGCCTTTGCTTGAAAACCTAATAGTTGTAGAGAGGTGAGTTTGCATCCGTGCATCCCCTGACAAAAAGGTTGATAACCAGATCAAATTAGAACAAGCTGTGTGTGACATTTTGTCTTAGATCTCCCTACTTGCAAAGCACAGATAGGTGATAGATCCATAGCTTGATTTAGTTGAGACTTCTTGGAAAGCAGGTTGATAAAAGTGTTTGCATGGCAGGGTGTGAGTGGATCGAGCATCTTGCACTGACCTTGCAGTCTTTACCTGTGTTTTTGAGTTGTGTGGACGAGAGGCAGCGTTCATGCTCACGAGAAAGGGACAATTTGGTGCAAGATTCTTTCGAGCCAGGGGTGAAAATCGCGGGGGCAAGGCTTTTCGTAGACCCGAGTTCAAATAGCGGGGCGAGCGCTTGGCGTGGAATCTTCCTAGGCGCTTTCAACCGTTGTTGGAGCGACGTGACGAAGATGTAGACAGTGTTGTTGCAGAAACTGTAGTGGTGTCATCAGAGAGCGAGGGAGAACCAGAAGTGACTTCAACTCGATCAACATCTGTTAGAGTAGCACCATTGACAGCAGCACCAGCACCATCGGCATCTTCAGCACCATCAGCACCTTCAGGTTTAGCGGGTGTGCGTGGCGTGTCGAGATCCAATCCTCAACCAGCGTATTCCAGTACCAACACGGATCCTGCAGGTTTCGAAGATCGAAGTTGTGACACAGGGGGAGTGGAAATACGATCGGAGGACGATCATCAGCTTAGACTGGCATCAAGTACTTGATACATTGCGGTTTGCGAATTACACGGAACGACCATCAGGCTACGATCTCACCAACACGGTAATAGATCTCTTGAGAAAGGTCCGACAGTCGATCCCAAACTGTATCATCATCGTGAATTCCTATTGCTGTGGAGTATCCAACCAAGATTCCCTGAACTTGTCAACCATTGTGTCGTAACTTCAGAGCGTTGCGGGCAGTGGGGCAAGCTTGCGGCACCGGGACACTATTGTGCACCTCGAACCGTCGGATCGCGCACTTCGACGACAGTGCGGAAGTTTGCGCGGGGCTCCTTCGTCGGTCAGCAGAACATCCACGACTGAACATCGTGGGGGTCCAGTGTCGTGACACTGGGACCGTCAAAGAACGATAAGGGTCGCTTGGAAGAGGAACATTGACTGGAACGTTGTTGAAGCAGTTTCTGCATTCTTCAACCTGGATTAATCGACTGAAAAAGGTGCATCAAATTACCGTTGCCCTGGGATTGCATACGTGCGTCCGGGCAAGTAAAGGTAAAGTTGTGTGTTCGTTGTTGTCCATTGCGAAGCTATGTTGATACCGATCTCATAAATTGAGCCAAATAGATCATCACAAGTCTGTGTTTTGAGAGAACCCCGACTTTAGTAGTTGGTGAGCAATTTTTGCCAGAGTTCCCATAACAATGCAGGATGTCAGAGAATTCACCATGGGTGTTGGGGAGCAATCGGAAGAATCATCTTTACAGATATCAACTTCACCGGAACAAATAGTCCCATCTGTCCCGTCCAGAGCTCTTCATGTCAAAAAATCCAACACCAAACAGAGTGCAGAGAGTTCGTCTAGAAGCAGTAGTGCCAGATCATCATGGCGGCCAGATGCAGGAGCCTCTTCGCATCGAGGTCCCGAGTCTGTTGCATTATCTCGTGCAAGTTCTCAGGAACGTCATTTGCGTGATCAAAGAGGTTTATACCATCAGGATCAAAGAAACTTTGCCCATAACCCTGATCAAAGGGCTCTGCAAGTGAATGTTTTGAATCAGGACCAAAGGTCTATGCAGGTTAACGTAGGTGTTGACCCAGAGTTAGTTGTAGCCCGTGAAGCTGAAATTATGTCACAAGCTCATGCAGCAGTTAATGCAGCTAGGAGTGAACTGGAATCTGAAACTAGTGCATTTCGCGATCAAGTTGAATATCTATTCAGCATGAAGCCCAATCGCATACACAAAGTGTTGAATTCAGCGCTGGTGAAATGGTTTCCCAGATGCAAGCTCAACATGCCAAGGAACTTGAACATGTTAAGCATGTGGCAATTGAAGCTCATGGAGCGGCTAGCGGACAGTTGATTGCGCTGAGAACTCAGAACGAATGATTGATGAAACAACAACAACAACAACAACAGATCTTGCAGAAGGAAGAGCAGAAACAGTTGAGGGGAGTGATTGGAGGGTCGAATGATCACATTGCATTTATGCAGTCACAGGCACGTGTTCCAACCACACCTAATGGCGCGGTAGATGAGAACCAAATGATGCATGTGATGCTGCAAGTGCAGAATGAAAACGTGCTTTGAGGAACCAACAGACTATTCCTATCTTAGCCCAACCACCTGTTTTCTGTATTGATACTCCAGGTTATATCACTCCTGTATCGAATGTGTCAGCTTGTTTAATCGATCCAAATGCGCCTCACTCTCCCAAAAAGCCCAAAGGGTCTAACGGGGATCAGGGGGGAAGGAACGACAAAACTCGAGATGGTACTTTGTCAACCGCATCAATTAGGCCACCTACGAATCCGGGGTCTTCCTATGGATCAAGTAGTTCATCATCAAGTTCAAACCGTGGTGGTGGTGGTGGCGGTGGTTGTGACGGGAGTCATGCCAGTAGTCATATGGGTTGATTATCTCCACATGGGTCTCAACATGCTGTATCAATTCAGATTGGATCAAATGTCCTTCAATTCACAACAGAACGTGACGTATATAGATCTAAAGATTTGTGTTTGGTGAAGATTGATCATGTGCCGACAACAGCTGCAGAGTTCAGACCCTGGCGTAACTCAACATTGACCCGGATTGCATCAATTGATCAAACTGGTTCTGACGTTGTGTTAGGATGGCTTCTTCAAAAAGTTTTACAGATGGAAAGAATCTAGACTCTAGACGATCTAAATCAAAGTGGTTTGTTGCCCAGATTGGATTCACATATTTCGGCATTGATGATGGATCCCAGGCATTTAAACGGTGAGCTCGGAATGCGTTTCCAAACGCACACGGAGACATGTCAGAATTCCGGCAGGGCGCCAAAGGGTCGTGCTTTCCTGTTCATGCTTGGTCAACATGTTCGGTTAGATTTGAACCGGGGTAGCAACCTTACACAGCAAGCAATGCTTGATCTTCAGCTTGACGGTTATGCCATCAAGGGCTTAGAGAAATTTGTCGAGAGGATGGAGTATGTATTGAATGGAATACCTCAAAGTCACCAACCAAATGAGACTATCAAGTTCACATGGTTGTATTCAAGGCTGAAGCGATGTAAGACTCTTCAACGTCACATCGATAGGGCCCATGAAATGCTGGGAAACTTCACTTTTCACATGTTAGGTCTTGGGATTGGCTGATGAACAAGTTGAAGTCAGTTTTGGTAGAATCTCGTGAGGACCAGAACGAAGAGTCCATTCACACTGCGTTGCAACCTAAACCCAAACCAGCAACAACGCCAAAGGCATCTGTTGCGGTTGGACCAGCAGCGGCTTGCCTTCTCGGCAACCTGCGCGGAACAGGTAGCATATAGGTGTCAAAGATTCCTTTCATTGTGCGCCAGCAATTCTATCGAACCAGCCACCCATGTTTGCGCAGTCTTCCAACGCCAGCCATCATGAGATCGGATGGATTGCAGATAGCGGCGCGGGGAGGGACCTATGGTCAAACCGAGCATTTATGCAACAAGGGTTCAGTAACATCATGATTGACCAACACTCAACAAGAGTAGATCCAATCAGATTTGAAACTGGGAATGGGTTTTTCACCAGTAGTACGGCTATGACATTTGTTGGTAACAAGTTTGGAGATGCTTGTTTCAGCATGATGGATGACTGTTCTTTGGTGCGATCCTTAGGACAAATCGTTGCTTCAGGCAGACCTTTGATTTGGGAACCCGGTCAACGTCCGTACTTCGCTGAATCGATCCATGATGCGCAGATAGCAGCCGTGACTTTGCAATCACGCATCGCACATGCTGATAGAGTAGAAAGATTTTGTACCAGTGTTCAAAGAACATGTTGTGTTGCAGGGTCCCGCCAAAGCTTTCGTTATACTCTTGGTGAACTCAAACGACGTTCATATGAGAGTGGCAAATCGGTAATGATAGCTGAAGTATTAACTTTGGCGGGCATCAAGCATTTCGAGATGCCAGAAGAGTGTCATCAATATAAAGGTAGAATTGTATACCGTGGTGATCGCATCACGCCAACTGCCATTGCAGCGCCCAACCTGACGTTATGGTTTGGTGCAATGACTACTGTGGCATGTGCTGACTGTGTTCAAGCATATCTGCACGTTGAGTTAGATGGCAATACATGGGTCATTCTCCTGTGGGAGCTTTGGCTTCCCGAATGGAGAGCTAAGTATGACCGCAATGTAAAGTTGACAGTGCGTTTAGTGAAATCATTTTCAGGACATCCACAAAGTGGTCAATTGTGGCAGAGTCACCTGGAGAGACAAATCAAGAGATTAAATGGAATTCCAGGTGAATCGTACCCATCCGACTATGTTTTCAGACGGGGAGACAAAGACCAACACGCCTTAATTCTGAATGTAAATGTAGATGGCCTAACCTTAGCAGGTTAGCAGGGGGGCTCGAAAAATACAAGCCGGGTTAAATTTGGGAATGAGCTGAAGCAGCTGGTCAAAATTGACACCGGAGAATACATTTGTGAGAAAGGCGTTGAAATTCTCGGTAGGGTTCCCCAAATTCATCGAAATCCAAAGGTTGTCGTTCTCGCATATGCCATGAGATCTTATGCAAAAGGCATCGTCGAATTTTTACTGCGAACTCACTGGTACTGCAAAATCAAAACTTCGTAACGTTAGCGCTCCGTGCCTACCAGAAAGCAACATGACAGATGCAGAGGTTGCCAGCGAGGGAACCATTCAACCATTCGCAGCTAGGATATTGATGCGGTGTTTGTGGACCCAAAAGTTAGCGTGGCCTGACATCAGCTGGCTGTCCAGAGGCTAGCTAGCCGTGTCACACGTTCTGAAGAGTTTGTAATGAAAGCAGCGGTCGAGCCTGACCAAGTGCCAGAGTTATTGGTTTACACCGACTCTGACTTTGCTTCATGTCCTTTCACGGCGAAAAGTACGTCAGGTATGGTGTATATACTTCGTACTGGTTCTTCGTGTCTTCCTTTGCTTTGGAGTTCTTTGGCGAGAAGTACGACCGAAGCAGAACTGATAGCATGTGCAAGTGCATTGTTTGGTGAGGCATTGAATTTTCATACCATGATTGATTCATTAGCAAAGACGATAATTCCAAGCGAATTCCAGCACGATAACCCGGCAGCAATAACGGTTATTCGTGCAGGTTATTCCAGCAAGTTGAGGCATGCAGGACGGGTTCATCGCGTCAATGTGACGTCGATCAACGAGCAACTTGCCGAAGGGGTATCTGATCTGGAGTACTGTGGAACAACTTCACGACTCGCAAACGGCTTCACCAAAGTTATCAGCGCAACAGAGCGGCAACACACTTTGAAGCAACTATGCTTGTCAGCGTTGTCGTTCCATGAAATTGTCAAAAATCTGTTAAGCGGAGGGCGAGGGGGGAGTTGAAGATTTACATGATATATGTAGCCCCTTCACATGCCATGTTCAATTGACCTTTCCAATGTGTCACACATCCCATTTTGGATATGATCCGACTTTACATGTTTGGCTCAAGGTGCTGCGCGCTGCATCTTGAGCATTCTTGTGTTGAAATCGTATTTGGGTCAGCTGAGGGCCCAAATAACTGGCTGAGGGCCCAAATAATTGACTCAAGAAGAAAATGCAGTTGCAGCCACAAGCCATGGACAGTTTCTTTGAAGAAAACATCCTAGCAGGAGATTGTGATCTTCGACGCAGACCAAGCAGACACCTCAGTTGTTCAAAACTATTCATATTCAAAGAATGTTGATGAATGTTGATCACAATGAACTGTGCTTCGCTGTGCTTCACTGACTTGCGGCAAAGGTTAGCAGTCAGAAGTTAGAAGCATCAATCAAACGGTTAAAAAATTGCCGTACAGTTCACGTTCCCACACGCCACTTGTCCCAAAGTGACTTCGGTGGCCAAGGTCTATGTCGAATATGCTTTGTTCTACAAGCGACAGTACGCCTGAGTCGCCTGAGTCGTCTCAGTGATTGCGAGCCACAAAGGGCTTCAACCGAACTGCATTGCTGAAGGCAAAAACAAGGCCCTTTGCAGTCAATAGTTTGAGTTTGAACACATTTATTGGACGTAGCTATACGGCTACACATAGCTTATAGGAAAACGGAGTAGGCTACATCAGAGGTGCACCCAGCACAGATTTTCAACTTTTCCGATAAATCATCCAGATATGTTGGCTAAGGTCACACTGCTTGCCTGGTTTGGATGTTCCAGCACACTCGTGCTGCACTTATCCCGGGTTTCAAGAGCATTCTAAACAGATCTCATTTGTTGAGTTTCAACACAGCGTAGCATGGTTTACGAAAGGTTTCAATATCTCATCGTGCAGTCGACTTTCAGGAGGGATGTCACTGGTTGGCCCATGTTTGTTTGCTTGCATTTCCTTTGCAGATCCTTTTGTGGCAACATTTCTGAGCTTGGCAAAGCAGCCATGAAATGTGATGGCTATCAAGGTCAGGGTAATAGGTGGGAATTTGTATCAGCTCCGCATTCTGCAACCAATGTTTTGAACATATTGTAGTCACCTTAGTCTACATATTTTGTGTACACACACACATGTGTCCCACGTGTTTCTTTCATTCCATGGATGATAGAAGATCCCTTTCACGCCTAAAGAACCTTCGCACAGTTTCACTTGCCGAAAGTGGCGTCAAGCAGATAGCGCTTTAATGGCACACCAAAGAAGTGCTGAGAGACATGTCGCAAATATAGCCTGCACTTTTGTAAAACTGCAGCTTTGGCCAGATTTCATTTAGCATCTTTGTTTCTTGTCACGTCCAAAAGTTGGTTGTGATTCAATTTTGCCTGCCCATTGCACCTCCCGAGAGAGATGCATTTCTCCAACATGTCTTGCTGTTGCAACCGTTTCTGTGTTCGTGTTTGGCCCTTCGGACACAGCCCTTGAAGTGACAAATCGTGGAATGGGCCGTTGCTGGCTGAGATCAAAAAACTACTGCTAGAGTTACAAGTAGAGTTGCAGTGCCTCCCCCATGACAGACAAGGACAGATTGTATTTGAGTGACTTGGACAAACTGACCGCTTCACGTGCTTCAGTGCTTCATGTGAAATGCGGTGCCTCCTTTATCTAAGAAGTGCGTACTGACCAAGAAATTATAGCATCGCCAAGGTGAACCAGATTCGGATGAAGAGACGAGCACAGATTTGCCATTTTTTATCACATATCCGCGGGCAACAAACCTGCCCCTTGGTAGCAAGGACGAAGAGTTAACACTCTGCAGAGGCGGCCAAGCCTTGCAAAGACCTACTTTCCTGTGTATGCGGACCAATACAGGATAGGAACAGGTTGATATTCCTGTTGGAACATGGAAAAGCAAAATAGCCTCAGGCCATCTCAGGCCAAGAAACACCACTGCACGATACTGCACGTATATATTTTTCCGTCATGGAATGTGTTTGCTAGACTGTTGATCCGCCTTTTCTTCACTGCTTGTTTACCCCTTACCCCTACCCTCGAGTTCGTGTCTCTTGGTGTTTACAACAGACTAGGATGCTCCTCGCAGTCTATGCTGCAGTCGGAGTGCTTTATTTTGCGACAGTGTTGGACTGGTCAGCGGCCACGGCCTTCTATGCAGTTGCACAGATTCTCACCACCGTTGGTCAGGGACTCGTTTGTCGCATGCTTCTGGTATAGACTGCAGACAGAATGCCGAGTTATGCTGTTACAAGATGTTACAAGCCAGATGAGTGGTCTACTCAGGTTATGGTGACTTGCCCTTTGCAGACGCAAAAGTCTTCGTGACCATTTATGTTCTGGTGGGCTTGGCCATTGTTGCGAATGTCATGAACGATATTTTCAATGAAGTGCTTCTCGGAGACAGGTTGAGCTGAGTTTACTTGGGTAATCCTGTAACCCCACTCGTTGCATTATGTTGCATGACTGCTCCGTGACCCATAAGGTTGGATACCGCGCAAGACAATTTCTCGAAACAAATGCATCGAGCAAGAGAATTTTTTCAAGCTGAAGAATCTGACTCTGATGCGGAGCCTGTACCAAGCAGAAGGTGCAAAAGTTTCGTGTTGCCACAGTTGAAAATCATATGAGTTTGCAGATGTGCTCAGATGTGACTGCGTATTTTCAGATGTATTCAATGAACCTTTCCTTCATAGTCAAGCACCATCAAGCACCAATAGCATTGCGATGCAAGGCATCAGGCTTTTCATGTATATGTTACTTTACATATAAATATAGTAAATATAATGTAAATACATACGCAATATTTTAGAATTAATCTTCAGGTGGCCCCTGTGGAGAAGCTTTCTCTACAACCTGTGCACATATTTCTTTCTCGTGTTCCTGTGGATGCTCTTCCGCCTCACCTACGACTCCTGGCCGAAGTTTTGTGAGAAACGTGCAAAAACATTCTGACGCACAAAGGTCTGAGATTCCTTTATTATAGATAATGATATGAAGGGATTCTACGAAACATGTTTTGTTGGCTCTGTTTTTTCCATGCAAGGAGGCGTGTTCATGCTCCTACGGCATCACAGCAATTGAAGGATGTGAAGAAGACAAATGCGTTGCAACTGGCGGATCTATATTGACTGCCGGTGAAGCATTTTATGAAGAGCCTGGGCAAGCATGTGAGACTGCGAAACCACATTGATCTCCATCCCACTCTGTTTACTGACTTCCGTCCCCGAACAACAAGGAAGCTCTCTACCTGAATGTCCTGTTTGCAGCACTAAGATGCATTAGGTACAGTGACTTGCTTATGGGATTGTAATACCCTCTGTGATATGGACATTCAATGATATTTCATGATCTTTGGATGTATTTGAGAATATCGGCAACATTTGCGATCTACCAACAGCGGGACACTCCCTTCAGTTTTGTTGAGTATGATCACTAAGGGTGACTACATACCTGCCTAGTATCCACTCGGCTTTCCAGCTTCAAATTCGGTATTCTGCTTTGCTGATGGACTCTTCCGAGAGTCTTAGAGCAAACATACCGACATATCATACTGACCAATGGATCATATGCCTTGATGCAACTTTTTTTTAGCCAGATATTAGACTTGCGATGCAAAGGGCACTCAGGACACAGAAGCTTGTCATCCAATTGCTTTTTCCAGCAGACCTTTTCAACCTTTCCAAACAAGATTTCCTAGCGATTCGATATTCCATTGAGGATGAAGTATGTACGATCTTCATGACATGTGCCTTTTGTAACATAATATGTATCTTTTGTTCTTCCCATGACATCAGGCCCTGGGCATTTTGTGAATGTATTGGTGAATTGGAAAAATGTTCCAATTTATTATATAAATTATATAGGTTTATCTTTCGCGAAAGTTTGGCGAAAGTCTTGCTAAAGCCTTGGCGAAAGACGGCCTTCATTTGAAGGCTAGGTGGCCTAAACTGTGGGCTTGCTAAGGCTTCTTTGCAGGAGTACTGCAGTTTGGGCGTGGAAGTGTCAGAACTGGCCGATGAAGGTGAGCAAGGACCAACATACTATGCAAAAGCATCGAATCTGAATGTGCAGCATTGTGCAGCCACCACAGAAAAATTACGGTGGCTCATTTGTCCGAGGTCCTGTTCCATACTCGCCTGATGTACCGCTAAAGTTAAACATGGATATGGCGAAAGTAAATTTTTTTATTCAGCGAAGATGTCCTTTTCCGGGTGAAAGAATTTAGAACAACCCTCATATGTTATGTTTTGTCCTTATTTGTGATTTATTTGTCTATAAGCAGACGGGTCTATTTATCATGCTTATGCGGATGCAGCAACGCTCAACGCCGGTTGAACGGTGCAGCGTCCGCAACAGAGAGATGCAGATACTGATACGCACTTGCTGGAACACACCTTGTGTCTTAGTCGACTTGACCTACATTCTTGGTCTCGCCTACTTCACCATCGCGTCCGTTTGCACCTGTCACACTTATACAGTGCTTTTACACTGAAGACCATGCGGCATCATTCGCTTATTTTGGTCATTCGTTTTCAGGCGATCATAACTTTCGCAACTGTGGGATTCGGAGACTACTCCCCGACCACTCGCCTCGGCCGCGTACTTGGAGCTTTGATGATGATTTTTGGGGTCCTCGCATTTGGTTCCCTTGTGCCTCAGCTTGAACGCAAGTAGGTCAATTGAAGTAAACACGTTCCGGGGAAGATGACACGAAGAAGAAGACAATTTGATACAATTTACAGTATGAAGAAACATATGAGATTTGACAATGGACAATGGCATACTAATACAATCGCTTAAGATATCTGAAGATGCTCGAAGAGTCCAATGAGTATAGCCGAGTATCGCCAGGACCCAGCAGTGTTTAGATTTCGACTGAACGATACAATCATGTGGAAGGCGTCGTCCTAGTCCCAGGTTGGCGCTATTGCATCTCTCCTGGATAGCTTCAAAGATTCCTACAAGAAGAAATTGCGGGTCTCACCGCAAGTCTTCCGCCAAATGGATTTGGACGGAAATGGACGCATTGGCAAAGGAGAGTTCCGATCGTACATGCTGCTGCGGGAAGGAAAGGCAGGGAGTTGGGGAGTTTGGAGAAAGTGACAGTAAAAGGCTTCCAGCTGAGCCAAAAACTTGTTTTGGAGGTGTGCGGACGTGCGTTGTCATCGTTTGTGTGGGATGTGGGGTGTGTACCTAAATAGCATCATTGAATATCCAGGTTTGATGCCTGTGCAGTTCAAAGTTCCCAGAGCTGACAAGTGTTCTCAGCTCTGTTTGCAGGTGTCAGCGGACTTGCTTGCCACAATCGATAAACTTTTTGACAGTATTGATCCTTGGCTGTGGAGGTCCTGGTTGGCCGCACTTGGCGTGGTTAGTCAAAGTGTCAAGTAGACGCTGTTGCAGGCTATCCTACAAAACCTCAGCATCTCACAGCATGTATTGTACCAGCTCAGTGTTTGTTCAACCTGGAACTCCCACAAAGATTCTGCTCAATTCTGTGTTTTCTGTCTCTGCGGATGCAAGGATCGCAACAATAGTGGTTTGCTTTCATTTGCTGAAATCCACGATGCTGAGAAGAGGGCATCCTTATACTATGAAGAAGGAAGCAGCTGAGAGACGGAGGACGCTGCAAACCACCAAGAGCTCTCAAAACTATTACTATTTGAAT
This sequence comes from Breviolum minutum Mf 1.05b.01, assembly GCA_000507305.1. Taxonomy (NCBI): domain Eukaryota; class Dinophyceae; order Suessiales; family Symbiodiniaceae; genus Breviolum; species Breviolum minutum. The sequence goes on from DF239788.1 coordinate 134,285, forward strand.
AGTTACCCTAAATTCTCGTACACGCAAAGACTTTTGGGTGTTTTGGTGTGCTTTGTTTCGGGAGTGCTGCGATTTTTGCAAACTCCACGTGGCACCCTGAGTCTAGTTGCAGCAAAGATCTGCAGCAGTGGCCCGAGTGCCAATGGGGTTGCTTGTTTCACGAGCGGACATTGCCTCCTCAATCAATGCATGACACAACCCTTGAACGGGTGAATGTTTTGTAAATGATATCAAATTGATTTGACGTGTGTTAATGACTTTAATCAACTCATATCACATATGTGTGAAAAAGATTGAAAAAGTGGCTGGCCTGCTGCATCATCGCTCCAGTCGTTTCATGGAACCCCAATCGTCTTTCGAATATCTCGAAGACTGGTAGCTGAGCAGAAGCCATGTTTGTCAGAAGCCATGTTTGTTTTGATGCAACGATGACATTCTTTCATACAGAACTTGAGTTGTCTTGCAATTTGGGATCTTCACATTTGGTTTTGCAGCCTTGGCAATGGGCTTGAGACCTCACAGATATGCTTGGAGCACCTCTGTGCACTATGCAATGTAGTTTTGCGACTTCTATAATAGAAATCAAGGGGACAGACAGCAGTGCTTTTCAAAATCGAGTCCCCGCCGTATCCATGCTGCTCCTTTGCGATATTTTGCGATGTCAGGCCTTTGTTCTTGCCATTTCTTGCCCACACATCGCAAAGAAAGTTGGTTGCTTTTGAAAGAAGTTTCTGCTCGCTTCGTAGAGTCATAGAGTATCCTGGTGAGTGCTATTTTGATTTTCGGTGTCCTGAAATCAATGCAAACCCAAACCCTCATAGAAGACCATAGAAGCAACTTGAAGTCTTCGATTCAGGCATCAACTCTTTTTCTTTCTTTCTCTGTGATTGTTTGCAGTCACATCTGAAATTATATTCGGACTAAATGGACTACGTATTTATAAGAAGGATTCATTGTAATATCCCGTGTCTGACCAATGAAGCTGTTCCCCGGATCAGAGCTGCAGGCAGATGCACGCAATGGTCCATTGAGCCATCTCACCGCGTGGGTGCCTTCTATTTAGGCCCAAATTTTGTTTGCACTTGCCATAATTGCAATTGATTTTGTATGTGTAAACATGAGGAAGAACCTTGCTGTGAGTTGTTCTCCTTCAGGCATGGGAGTGAATGAAGCCCTTTCCATTGTACAGAAAATGGGAAGCAATTGCCTTAGCAGGGTCATTCAGACCAAGCATGCATGACCGGGCAAACGTTGCAAATGTGCAAACATGTCCATGAGGTCTGGACTGTGCAGAATTCAGCTTTGATGAGTCTTGCCCTCAAGACGGCTTTGCGAGGCAAGGAGCTAGGCAAGTACCTGCCACAAGTGTAATTCAGTGCAGCGAATGCAGTAAGCAATGAAATCTAGGAACGTGATGTCGTACTCTGTCGTACTATACTCCTTCCACACTATCATCCATGTACTCTTGGAAATACGTGAACAAGATTCTGCTCCACTTCAACTTCAAAGGTCCATATTTGGTGGAAAGGGTGCAAAGCGATAAATGGTCCCAATTCTGCACCGCTCCGCAACCATGGATCCTGTCAATGTTGTAGGTATGCCAAAAGGATCCAAAAGGCACATGAAGACGAAAGTGTTTAGGATCTTCGCAGCTCCTGACTGTGGTCACAAGGCGGTGTAGAGTGCATTCCGTTGACCATGTCAACCTATAAAGATATCACAGCTATCAAATGACGTCTAAACATAATGAAGCATATCGTCACATGAAATTCGTCAAATCATTTGATGTTAAAGTACATTGCACCATGACACACAACTGCTTGGTCATACCATCAAGTCTTTCAGATATTTTCCGGTTGCCCTATAATCCACAATACATGTACGTACGGACGTATGATGTACATATCAAGTACATCGTACATGAATCTACAACATGTACGTATACACATGCTGTTTGTATATTTTACCAGGAATGAGGTGCGGTGTACAATTTCTCTATCATTTCTCTTCTTTGATATATCACATATTACCGCACGCATACTTATCAATAGCATATTTCGTATTTCATGTATCATATTTCAACCCACTACATCAAATTACACTTTACTATATCAATCTATATCATGTTGTATATTAGATTATTATTTTATATTATCATTTATCATACATAATATTATGAATTATGATGCCGTACTATATCATATTATGTCGATTTACAGCATGTTGTGTCATGTCATATTATATCATATCGTATTACACTATTATTCATATTATATTGCATCATATTATACTACATTGTATTGTATCATGATATCATAACATATCATATCATCATATCATATCATGATAGTATATCATATTATGTCATATCATAATGATATGTTATATCATATTATATCATATCATATCATATCATATCATTATATTATCATATGATATTATTATATTGAACCCCAAAAAGTATTATCAGTATCACAAAACATCACATTGCATCGGATTATATCATGATATATGACATGATAGTGCAATGTTTAACGTGATGTTATGCTATATTATGTTGGGTCATGTTGCATTGTGTGTTGTATTATGCTGCATTACATGATATAATGTTATTCTTTGCTGTGCGATTCTTCACTTTTTGTCTTTTACAAAAGGATGTGTCATTCTACTTTGAGGATGTTAACCCAGTTGAAATGTGTGTTGATTCTTATTACCGTTTTATGCTTTTCCTTGTATCATTCCACCTTGTATCATATCACGTTGTATCATACAATTCATCCGATCGCAAAAATGTATGTCAATGTATACATTCAAATACACTCTCTTTTTATCTCTTTTTATACTGTGCTATGCCATGTTGTGTTCTCATAATGTATCAAACGATTGTAGAATTTCAAAACATATATGATGCAACTTGATGCAGCCTGATGCACTTTGATACAGCATTCGATACGGTGACATGCTTTCCTATCCTACGACGCTACGTGATATATGATATATTGTCAACATATATGTGATGCATGATGTTTGATGTCTGATATATGGAGAAAATCGCTTTTCGCTACATGGCATATAATATAGATATGGCATGACATATGATATGACATCTATTTATCTACCTTTTATTCTCACATGATGGTAGCATGCATGCATTACATATGCCAAACTAGTGCATGCATTATTGCCTGCATCACATGGATTATACATGCACTTCATTCCCACAGCGCGCCTCCGCCCTCCCACCACAGTACGGCACCCCAGTACTTCCCTCCAGCAACGGCAGCAACAATAGCAACAGCAAAGCATGAACCCGGAAGAGTTCCAGTGGGCGCCCAGTTTTTGTGCCCAGTCACTTCCAAAGTGCTAGCCTTCACAACGGTTGTGTTGCACTGCATGGGCCAGCAAGGAAAACAAGACCTGTAAATGTCATACTTGTGGGAGAGAAGAAGTGCAGGTGAGCACTGCAATGTAGTCAAATACGCTTTCGGTTTCGCGTGTCGTCATCCCTTCCGCCACCGGGGAAGAGAGAAGCATACTGGAAACATAAGTGACAAGGATTTCCCACATTTGTGACCCGCCCATTGAAACGCCGCTAGATTTGTTCTTGACCAAATGGCTTGCGATGTTTTTTCATGTTTTTTCTCTTGGAGCTCTGAGGCAACACCCCTTCGACGTCGATCTGACGTTGCGGCTGCCGTCTTGGGGGTTTGGGGTCCTAGACGTGAAAGATTGAAGACTTGAAGACAATCAACAGCACAGATGGGCTTTGCACATCTATGGATGTGCTCAGTTCAAAGCTGTTGGTCATGTTTTGAAAGATTCATCAATCGTTGAAGCTGTCGATTCCTTTCAACGCGCATGTCTCATGATCTTGCAAAAGAGCTCTCCACAAAGGTGTTTCAACCCTGAGAAAAAGTGGCATCTAAAAACGCTAGACAACTCAATGCCTTGCTTTCTCTCTTGCCAGGGTTTTATAGGGTTTTCATGGTCTTGTCATTTGTTAGACCCGGCAACGCAGAATGTGTTGGGAGCACGAGAAATCCGTACTTGCTGCGGGGGTGTTGCTTTCCCCGACACATCGCTTCCATCTCAAGATAGATTGATTCTCTTTTCGCTATGGATACCTCGCAGGCTGCAGCTTTGCTTTGACTCCTACCAGCAGGAGCAAAGTGTATTGATTGTTTTTGTTCCAAACAGTTTGGGATTCTCAATGCAACCTAGATGTGTCCGCCTTGGTCTCGGCGGCTGTGTTCGCATCCCTGCGCCGTTGNGTAGCAGTAGGAGTAGGAGCAGGAGTAGGAGCAGTAGTAGTAGTAGTAGTAGTAGTAGTAGTAGTAGTAGTAGTAGTAGTAGTAGTTGTTGTTGTTGTTGTTGTTGTTGTTGTTGTTGTTGTTGTTGTTGTTGTTGTTGCTGTTGCTGTTGCTGTTGCTGTTGGTGGTGGTGTTGGTGATGTTGTAGGTGATGTTGTAGAAGGTCGAAAGTAGAAAGAAGAAGGTATGAAGTAGAAAGAAGAAGGTATGAAGTAGAAGGTAGAAGGTAGAAGGTAGAAGGTAGAAAGTAGAAGGTAGAAAGTAGAAGGTAGAAAGTAGAAGGTAGAAGGTAGAAGGGGGGATGTTGTGTGATAGCGTGCTTGATTTTGATTAAAGTTCCTGCTGTGTATGACTCAGGATGTGAGCCATGTTTGTTGCCTTTTCTATTTTCTTGATGGTGCTTTTTGGAACTTGATGGAGTTTGTGGCTTTCCACAGGACCTTCGCCTCATTTCGGTACGCTTGCAGGACAACTGCAGTTGGGAGTACCTCGTTCCGACTTTTGCATTCACCACTCCATTTGTCACGTGAAACGATCGATGCTGTCTTGGTGGGCAAGCGGGTGCACAAGTGAGCATGCACAGCAAAAGTGGGAAACGTATGGAAATGCTTTTTTGAACAATAGTGACTACAACAGCTTAGTACGAAAGTATGTGTCTTCCGAACTTAGCTTAGCTTGGCTTGGGAAGGGTGTTCGGTTAGAGTGCAGCGTAGGCGCTGTTGCAAGATGAGTCCTGCGTAGATGGAGTGTGTACAAGCGGGAGTCTAATCAAACCATGTTTGTTCGGTGAAAACTACATAGATGAGACATGGGCGAAGCACCTGCAAATACAAAGTATATATGACCAGGATGCCAGACAAAGCAAAGTTCAAGTGTGGTTCCAGTGGGCGGAATATCCGCGCTTGCCTGTAATTTCGTCATGTTCTGTTTATTGGAGGACTACATTACCCCGGAGATGCAAAGCGTTGTCGAGCCGCTAATATGATGTGCAAATTTAATCAAAGTTGCAATTTGCGTGTGCAAGGGCGAGTGCGCAACGAGAGATAGAAAGGGGTGCCAGGTATGCGTGAAGCCATTCCATTCATTCATCTGTCGGCGTGCGTCATTGGCTTGGGCAGCTTGGAAGGGATACGTCAAATATTAATATCCCAAATATCAAAGTACCTCTTGCGCAGATGAAACGCCGACGCAGAGCATACATACTGAGCATACTGCTGGAAAGAGCTCGGCCACAGGTTTCTGAGACACACACATACTTTTGCACTCTTGCTTGTGAGCAGTTGACTTTCTTGGAGGATGATGTTGAACGCGAGAGAATTGTGGCGGAGGCAGACAGATGCCAAAAGATGCAACAAGTCAAAGAATTCAAAAAGATCTGCTCTATTCATTCCTACTCGGTCTGCGGTGCTTTCGGGGGCGTCTGTCTAGGCTCGGCCAGACCTGATCTACAGTGGCCAGAAAGTCACAGCAATGTGTCTTCGAGAGGCTTGCAAAGTCAGCGTCAGATTTGAGCAGCTATAGGCACGATTCGGTACCATTCTCGACATACTCCTAGTACTGTTTTTACTGTATGGTCCTTTTACGTCCTTTTCACCTTTTCCAGGTGAGTGACCCGCTTTGCCCAGGATAGAGGTATTGAAAACGGCTGTTCCTGGCAGGTGTATCAACTGTTTGGCCCCACTTGGCCAGCGGCTTACTGAAAACGAAATTTTGGCATTGCATAGCAACACTTGGGCTTTGTAGATAAGACGCGGCATGGCGCGGCCTCATTGAATTGCAATCACAGCTGTTCAGAAAGCACATGCCACTTGAAGCAGCTCAAAGGATTGGTGACTTTCAGCATCAGCCGCCTTCATATTTGTGCCTCGACAGCACCAAAGGTGTGAATGTATTTCCTAATTGTTTCCACTTGCATAGCTATCGAAGCTGGCAAGCCGACAATCACAAAAGTGCAAGCTTCAAAAATCCTTCAGACATCAATCATATTATATCGTATTATATACAAATATTATTAATGGAGGGGTATTTTTTTGGGGAATTATTTTTTTTATTTTGGGAATTAATTTTTTTATTGCTTTCCCTTTTGCCTTTGCCAGCTGCTTTTGCTTTCCCTTTTGCCTTGGCTGCTTTCTGCTTTTGCTTTCGCTTTTGCCTTTGCTGTTGCTTTTGCGTTTGCTGCTTTTGCCATTGCTTTTGCTTTTGCTGCTCTTGCTTTTGCTTTTGCTTTTGCCATTGCTTTTGCTTTTGCTGCTTTTGCTTTTGCCTTTGCCTTTGCCTTTGCTGCTCTTGCTTTTGCTGCTTTTGCTTTTGCTGCTTTTGCATTTGCTTTTGCCTTTGCCTTAGCTTTTGCTGATTTGCTTTTGTTGCTTTTGCTTTTGCTTTTGCCTTTGCTTTTGCTTCTGCTGCTTTCTGCTCATTTAGTGTTTTCTTGCTTCTGTGTTGCATGTGTTTCTTTTTGTTTCTACATCTATTTCACTGTAGTCGCTGCTTAGTTGCGTCTTGTGAGTTGTTGGCCGCTTTCGCCGCTTGTGTTGTTATTTTCTTTCTAAAGTGTTTATTTCATCAATAAAAGAGGTCCCTGTGCCCTTGAATACAAGACACCAAAAGTTTTATGAAGGACAACAAAAATATTGATATAAGGGCCCACAAAAACATATGAACCTAAGAACCCAAAACTTGTATGAGCCTGAGACCAAAAAAAATCTAAACACACGACACCCAAAAAAGGAGAGCCTCAGGCCCAAAAAAATTTCTGACTTTAAGGAAACGACAAGTTTTATGAACACAGCACCAAGTCTTTAATGAACCTATAAGGCCCCAAAAACTATATGAACCTAAGGCCCCAAAGTCTTTCATGAACATGTCTGTGAAGCGACGGCAAATTATAAAAACAAGGCCCAAAAAAATCTACGAACCGGAGGCAAATCACGTAGCATGTTCTGCGAATGCATCTGGGGGGGAGGCGCTGCGCCCTCCCCCCCAACCCCCCTCCAGCTTTTTTTTTTTTTAAAGGCCTACCTCCTCTGCAGGGACAGCCCGCCCCCCATCGAAACGTCTCCACCTCCAATTGAAACCATGGAAAAAAAAATAATTCCCAAAATAAAAAAATAATTCCCAAAATATTTCCGCACCCATTATTAATTTCCAGATTATAATCAGTCTAGCAATATGTAACCTTATGGTACCGTTACGGTGTAACAAAAATTCACAGAGGCATAATGTGCTTTCGATCATTGCTGGCCGCAATAGCTCAGCAAAGTGCTTTAAAGGTTGAAGTATCCGGGACTTGCCTTTGAATTCCCACTTCAGGAGCGGGATTGCCGATTCCGATGGGATTGGTCATGATGGATTGCTACATGTTCACTTTCACCAGAAGCCTCTCCAGACCCAAATTTGAAAGTCAGGACATGGAAGCAGCTGTTGTCAGGATCCCATTGAACGACCGTTTCTGCAATGTAGAGTCACTGTTGGGGAAGCGGGGAATGGGCTGGAAGGCGTCACATGTGTCGGCGTATTGCTGGAATCTTTAGTAACTTTAGTGATTCTTAACACATGCATGCATGTGCCATTGACACTCCCAGAAATAACTACCCAAAATGATCTTACAATGTCACCTCAGCCGTTTGGTCTATGGCTCTATGGATCTCAGATGTGTCGGTTGTTTGATTTTCTTTCCACCACGCGTGCATAGCGATATTATCAGTTCAAGTCTAATTGAGCAACTTCAGAGTTTAAGGAGAAAAGTCATGACAATTGGGTATAATTACTGTAGAAAGAGCATGAAACAGAAAGAAGGAACAGAAAGCAAAAGAACCAGAAAGAAAGACTAGCAGACAGAAAAAGACAACAAACATATAACGGCGATTGTGAGTGGCCTGTAGGAGAACTTTTGACTCCAAGGACACCCTAGGTACTCGTACCCCTAGAACATACGCCAGGCAGAATTTAGAGCCCAAATGAAAGGATTTCCTTCATAAACTGTCGGTTAAGGCTGTGGGGTATCTTGCACGGGTAGGTTGGAAAAGTCTTTGATGGTAGAATATTTTGCTGGGCAAAGATGAGGGCACCTACTTGGCTAAGAACAACTGCCTGGAAAGCATTGTTATTGTTAATTTTGATGAACCTTACCCCCAAACCAGCCAAAGTTGCCAAAAATGGTACACAATGTTTTCCAGGTACTACCCCCCACAAGAAACCATGATATTGTTTCCCAAATCTGCTTTGTTTTTCTTGGAGACATGATGCGATTTTTGATGAGGGTATGTTGGGGTTCTCTTAGATTGACAGGTGCTCATGCTCCAGCCGTGAACAAGAGCGATAAACATATCTTGATATGGGTTTGTATTTTTTGGGGGTGACCAACTTCAAGTAAGGCTGGGAAGTTCGGCTTTGGCGAAACAGACCCCCGAAATAGACCTTCGAAACAGACCACGAAACAGACCGCACATTTTTGTCTTTCTATTTGTGGAGAGAGGTGCGAAACAGACCCCCAAAACATACCACGAAACAGACCCGCGAAACAGGCCCCTGAGGCAAACTTCCCGTCCCGCACCCCTCATTTTGAGACACACGTCCAGCATTCAATGTACCCATCGATTGGAAGTGAAAGGGCATTCAAATTCAAAAACATGTTCGTCCGCCAAGGCTAAAGGGGAGCATCCCATGGATATTGCCGGCAGGTTGGAGTGGCTGCCGAATTTTGATTTACATTTTGGCTCCTCGCTATTAGTTTTGCAGATTCGCATCGTTAGAAGATTCTCAGAGTTGCTTGTGAGGTTTGCCAACACCCGTTTCGTGATATTTTTGCATGCCCTGAAAACCTGGAACTCATCCACACATCTATATAATTGTATATTCACGTCTATACACAGGCCAAAAGTTGGAAAGTAGGCTTTGAACATCTTTAAACCAATTGTTGGTGCCGGGAGTGCGTCAACTAGTAGGGATCACTACAACTTCACTTTGTGCCAGTGCATCTTTCCTGTGGGTGTTTGCTGGAACCTGAGGAAACTCTAGCAGTTCAGTCTTTTTGTGCTGCAGATGATTCCCACCTCTTCCTATCAACATTGAGCGACAATTTCCGCAAAACAGCTAGGCAGAATGCGACAACATCTTCTACAGAGTTCAGAAGTAGTTTCTCTCTCGGGACAATGAGCCCATAGGCAATATTGATCCGATTCAATCCGATTCATACATATCCGAAAGTTTTTGCAAATTGCTGCAACCTGTCACCTTTAGGAGAGTTCTTTGCAATTGGCTCCACGAAGTGGAAGCTGCAATTGTCCTGTCCTTTTTTCCTCGGGCTTCGACAACACTAAGGCTGCGCAGGCTTCTGTGCAAAGTCCTTGTTCTGCTGTGCCAGAACTGCTGGAGGCATTGTTTTCCTCGTAGGCTATTTCTCTCGATGCTTGATTAGTACACAGAACTGAGTCATGGCTTGCAGATGGTAAACGCATCGGTCAGCGACTGTACATACATGTTGCATCATGTTGCATAGTATAGTGATATATGTGCAAATACCAATTTTTTGTGTTCGCTTGACTTCATATTCAATGGTTTCGAAACTGAATTTAGAATCACATAAAACAATATAACATATAACAATAATATTCTGGAATTTGTGTTTTGCTTAAAATTTTCTCTTCAATTTTTCTCCACACATTTCGTTGCTTCAGCTGTGGAAGGCTGTCAGTGTGTTGCCTGGAGTCGGTGTGAGTTTTCTCCAGAACCGCACGCTGCGCTTTGGTGCTATGCCACAGGACTGCCGATCCGCATGGCACATCGCACGGCACACAATTCATCGCAGTTTCTGTGAATTTCTTTTTTTAAGGATTTTGATTTTAAGATTTTTAAGGCTCTCTTCATCTCTTCAGTCTTTCTGTGGTTTCTGTGGTTTCTGTGTACCCATGTGCAATGGACAGTCGCAAGCAGAAAGAAAAGAAACCTGAACACTTCTTGGAAACCCGGAAATGTGCACCGCTTTCTTCTTGACCATCCTTGCCTGATATTAGTTTATCGTAGTTTATCATGGGTTTCCATTCTCATAGAGCCAGTAGGGTGGCCCTGAATTAGTGCTAGAATGAGTTTCAATTGCCTGCGCCATACATCAAATTACTATTTACTGTAACAAGTAATCAATGAGTGCATCAATGCTGGGTCTCTTGCTGGCTTTAGGCCTTGTTGCGGTTGCACCTGAACCCTGACGACATCTGCACCAAAAGCAGAGCTTGCTTGCAAACAACGTGCGCAGTAGAATCAAGCAAAGGTTTTGCTTAGATCAGCCGCATTTTGCCGCAATGCATCACCCGAAATATAAGCGCCCCCAGGGTGCTCAACATGTTCTTGAGTTTATACTTCCAGCGTTATGAGACTTGCAAGTTTTCGATGTGACCAGGATGTTGTGTCCGACTTTGGTCCGCCACAGCAGGCTGCGGCTGCGACCATGAGAGTCATTGAGAGTCACAGCGGGTTAAATAGCACAACACATCGGAGGTATTTGATGATATTTGGAGCTGTCGGTATATCTGGAAGTTCAATGTGTTTTGACATTTCGAACCGTCTTGTCAACTACAAACATTATATTCGATACACTTTGATACAATTTGCCGGAACATGTCGGAATTGGAATCCTTTGCTTTTGTTCTTCGCTTCATCTACCATGTGAGCCATAGGTTTGCATTAAAGATGTGGATGCTTTTCGGATCCACTCCGCACGAGCGCCGCGGCATTCTCAGTCCGCCAGTCCGCCCTCTGGTTTTTGATTGAATACGAATGAAGCAAAGGCACCACTCATCATATTGATTCATATTGCATCAAGATGCCAAAAGAGACTTCAAGACAACATCGCGTCAAAGAGGAGACGCAGGACACCCCATCAGAGACCAGCAGCCTCCACAAGACGAAAGGATACACAAAGAGGACTAGGTCAGCACGTGGTCAGCACAAAGTCAAGAAGAAATGTCGCAGGCAGCCAGAGACAAGATCCAAATTTGCCATGATGATCTCTCTTGCAGGATTGAAGCGCTAGTCTATGTGTTTTTTTCGTTGCTCGAAGAGCAAAAACCGGTAGGCATCAAAGCTGAGGTCAAAAAGCCTTGACTACTACTACAACTACTTCTATTTGGGTCAAAGCCTTGTGTGTTTGGTCCTTCAAATTTGGAGCTGCAAGTGTGAGCTTGCTGGCGGCAAGAGATCGCACAAGGCTTGGATGCTCTATTTGATGGGCCCCAAGCTCAGTTGAAACAATGGAAGCATTTACATATGTTCGAAATGATTTGGACAAGGACAGCACTGTGGCTCTAATTTACTAGCAACATGCATGTATATGGTGTCAAGTACAGCAGCTAAATGGAAAAATATGAGTCTTCTGCTGGCACAAGACCTAAGCTCATACGCTGGACTCACCCGTAAAGCTTCTATTCACGGTTTCGCTGACCACCATTCTGCTGGCGTTTGACTTGTGTGGCTACTGGGTGCAAATTGCATAGTCTTGATGCTGAGGCAAACTCACTTGTTGCAAAAGATTGTTCTTCATTTGCTTCAACCTCAGATACCTTTTACATCCTTTTACCGCTCACGATTTTGTAGCTTTCAACTTTCAGCATGATGAGTATCTGATGCCTGGTGGAATATGGTAGAATGCATGGTGGCATTAAGGGCTTCGCGCAACTCGAAAAGCAAAGCACTCCCATGTACTCCGATGGTTGGGAATTCAAGTGCAACGAAGTCCCAATAAGGTTCCAGCATGTTCCACCTCATTTGTCCCACATTTGTCCCAATATCTTCCCATGAGTTGCACGGCTTCGTTAGTGTCGGCTGCAGGAATCCTCCTACGCATGAGCGCTTCTCCCGCTACACGCTGCTTGATTCAAATTTGGGACAACCTCAGGGAAGAGTTTCTTTTGAACGCGAAGCTGCGGAGGCAGTTCACGGACAGACCTGGTTGTGAAACAGCTGCATATCATTGGATGTCAGATCATTGATGATCAATGCCCTCGAGGCGGTGCTTTTTTCAGCTCGTTCTTGAAGACAAGGAGCTGCTAATGCTAATGTTAACTGTGAGTGCAAGCTGATTTTGGTCTTGCGTTCGGGAGTCAACTTTGTCTTCTATTTGTCTCAGACTCATACTATTGCGACGCATGTGACAAAGCCAAACGAGTGACTCAGGATCCAGATGCAGATGCAATTGACGAGGTCTGGTTTGCGGATGTTTAATGCTTTTGTTTATTTGCATTTTATTTGTAATATTTTTTGATTCATGATTAATTTCACGATTTATTTAGGGCTTTAGGGCGCAAGGATTGGATGGGAGAGGTGTTCAACTTTGCAATATTTGAGAGAGATCTCATGATTCAGCAAAAAGACAGGGTGACTTTCTGGCCACGCAGCTTTGCTCAGAGAAATGGCAGAGGGTCAGTTGACTCACAGCACAGGCCAATGAGAATCGCTCTGAAACAATGTAACAATCCTCTCAAAGTCTCAAACTAAACCTTTCTCAGACGAGCTCTGCCTCTGCGGCCTCCTGTATGCAACAAAACAACAACAAAACAACTTGGAAAACGATCGCTCCCACGGGAAAAACCCTTAGAGCCATGGTTGAGCAGACGAGACGGCAGAAGTTCATTGATCGGCAAAAGAAATTTCACAGAGGTTCCAGCTTTTTGGCCAAGGCCAGGAACAGGACTTCAAAATCTCAGTCGAATTCGAAATCATGCAGCATCCCCCAATCCATTCCATTCGAAAGCCCCAAAACCACGATGATGAATCAGATGAATGACTTGTGTTGACTTCAAACTGCCTTCCAAGCAGAAGCTAGCACCAGGTCACATATCTGATTGCCTTTATGCTTTATAGCAACAAGAATGGAAAGAAACTGAGATCAATACTGTACTAGTAGCTTTCAAAAGGACAAACTGCACAGTTACTGGATTTTTTTTTTCGAGACGGCGTACCACTCAGTGTAATGCTTCTCTACTGGTTTGGTCAGGCTCAGGCGCATGAAAACCATCACCGTCATCATGAAGACGAGAAGGGCGGCATTGGCTTTTCCACCACACTACTGTTTACAGCGTGGCCCAGCGATAACAAATTATAGCAAGACATGGAATAGTTCGCATAAGTATGCAGAAGTGAGTTGCATGTTTGTCCATTGTTTCGGCATGTTTGTCTTCCAACACCAGTGCACCAGTTGTTTTGGAATATGTTGTATTCCTGGGTGACCTTAATGAAGGAGTGCAAGAAACATTGAACACCAGAGTGCAAACAAGTGCACTCTGGTGGGCTGCTGTACTGTTCTTTTGCTGGCGGCATGAATTGCTGATATTGAGGTTTGGTATGAGCATCTTGCTTGAATCTTATGAGTGCAGATGGCAGCAATGTTGCATCGAGGCGATAGCTGACAATTTCTATGTTCCTCTTTGGGTGCGTCTATCGTTGAGGCAGCTGGTGGGTCGGCAATGCGATCTTTGCGCAGCTCCCTCTGCTAGTTGAAGGCGAGTGTCAGATATGTCAGATGACTGTTGCAGTTAGACAAATACTGCGGCCGCAAGCGCCAAACTCTGCCAACGGATAGAGTCGTGGAGGGAGCAATCCTTCAGGGCTGGCCTACATTCTACATGTTTCTACATTTCGCAACTTCAGTCTGCCAGGCTTGCCAGAAGGAAGAGCATTGGGCACGCAGCTTTCCATGATGGTTCAAGCAGGCAAGACAACTTGGTGACCTTGGCATACCGTTTTTTTTCTTTGAGCTTCCACCAAGCCACAAGGGCAGGAGACGACTTGCGTGGAGACGACTTGCATTTTTTCATGAATAGAAATTAGATTTCTGGAACGCGCCCATACGTTTGCGCCAACAATGGCTGCTGAATCAAAAGCAAGAATAGGAATGCTTTGGCTTTTGGCTGCACGTCTTGTGTAGGGTTGTGAAAATGTGGCACATGTTGCAGGCAACATTTTCTCCATCAGCTACAAGATCATAGAGCATCACTGCGGTGCCATAGATGTGACATGGTCTTGAAATAATTGCACAGAGTTTGCGCATCGGGACGTCAGGGCTTTACGGTGGCTTTCTCATGCTTTCTCAACAGGCTCCGACTCACACAATCTGTATCGTCTTTGTAAAGTGCTAGCTGCTAGCTTTCTTGCACTGCAGACTGAAGGCTGGCGTCGTTGTGAATGGGATGCACCAGACGTCTTTGTTCATCTTGATGCTGTTGGCTGTATTCTGGGCCGCTTGGCACTTTCGTATCTTTTGTTGTTTCTGCGCGAATCCAAATTTGGAGATGATCTTCCGAGACGGTGCTTTTTCCTGATCTTCCAGATGTTTTCTGGAGTTTTCTCGTCTTTTCTTGCTCCCAGCCACTGTTTTTGGTATCAGATCCATCTCTCTTTGCTTTGTGTTTTTTCTGGCTGCTTCTGCTCTTCGGCCTCTTTGAATGGCACTGCACCACATGAAAAGCACAAGAGGTTGCACAATGCGAGCATTCGCGAAAGCCATGGAAAGCCGTAAAGGCCTTTGCCCGAGTCCTGTTTTGAGTCTCTTCGCTGTGACCTCTGAAAGGATCAAGAAGTGGGAGGTGCCTCTATTTGGTTGCTTGGCCTTGCCGTGCTGGCTGGTGGCATTGGATGCTTATCAGACCTGACGTACTGGCACCTGGGCAGTTTTATTCCAAACGTTTCACTACAATCTGACAGCTTTCCGGACAGTTCCGGAGAAACCTCCGGCTCTATAAACTATAAACTTGGGCTGATCTTTTTTTGGGAGGCTTCATGGAGGCTCCGCTCTTTCAAAAAAGGTACAGTAGCTTGCTTGATTTGCTTCCAGTGGCTTCCCATGCTGCCAAGTTCTTGAGACTTAGCAAAGCCTTCAATAGTGACAATGCATACTACATCATCGTATAATCCCCTCCTGTACTGTACTGTACATCATGACGTTTTTCAGGTATCTAGGCATCCAGGGCACGCAGTGTGGAGCGTGGCTCAAGTTGTGACTGGGAGGGCAGTCGCGCTCAGGTCATTGGTCATGCGGCATCCTCCACCTTGTACCAAAGCAGTTGGTGTAGGAGTCGCTGCAGTTTTCTAGATGCGGACAGTGCAGAGTGCTTGGTCCTTTTGGGCAGCTAATTGGCCACCTTTGGCCACCTGCCGCACTCTTTCAAAACAATGCCATCCGTGCTATGCTTTTATTCCCTTTCCTTTCCACTTGTATAGTCGCTGATTTTGCCGCAACCAGATACGGGATTAGCTCCACGGTCTTAAAGTTCCAGCACTTTCCAGCCAACAACGCAATCAGCAAGGTTCTGTGTCAAAATCTCAATGACACCGCGAAGAAGCACAGTTGTCAGGAAATGTTCTAGAGCACTTCCTGAAACTGTATATAGACAAGACAAGAGACAAGAGTGAGCGCAAGGAAAGCTATGTACCAGTAGGCTACACAAGCATTCTGACATTAGCGAAGCAAAAATTGCACACATTGGACTGATTGGAAATCCAAGATTCTATGATATCGTGGCAGCCTAAAAGGTGAATTGGGCAGAGTGAAAACCCGTAGGCTCATAGCCATTAGCTGTCTCTTAGATATGATATTATGCCCACTGACTCCTTGTTTAGGACGTAGGACTTTCGATTCCTCATTAGCCATCCAGATGAGCCCACTCAAAAGCCTTACCTTAATCACGAGATACATGAGACATCATGAGACCATTCAGACGGTGAAGGAATGTCGATGGGCAATTTGGTGGTACTTGGCCTCTCCATGCTCCAGGCCACATTGTTGACTTGGACTGTCGGATATGCACCTTGATTTGTTGCAAGTTCAGCAAAAGAGCCATTTCGACAGTCTAACTGTAAGCACTCTTTTCAACAACGAAACGCAAAAGCAGCAACATTGTGGGGACCAAGTTTGCTGTTCAGGTGAGCGGACGAGAGGTGGACAATCCTCGCTTCGGGGTCACGACGTTCTTTGTTTTTGCAGCATTCTTTCAGAGTCTTGACGTATCAATTGCTTGCCAGCTCATCAATCAAACTGCAGTGGGGTCATGTCCTGCTTGGATCAAGATCCAAGCCCATGTTCGTCTTCAAGATTCAAGAGATCCCTAAGGCATCTTTCTCATCATTTCTCCTAGTCACATGTCAACGAAGACAGTCAGTCTTCAATTACAGTCGTTAGCTGCTTTCTCGTTTGGCTGTGTTTTGCACAGCTTTCGTTCCTGTTTCATTCTGTTTCTCTATGATTTCTAATCAGATCCTACCCGAATATATATATATATATTTATATATATACTACATATATACATTAATATATATGTTCTACTGGACTCTGCATCAGTACTAATTAAGTCACACTGTTCCATAAAGTACTTGTATGCTTTTGTATCCAACTTATAGTCAGAATCCTAGGCGACTACGGGCCCATGCAAGTATTCTTAAAATACCACTGTACCACAGATAGCCGGTGTTTGCGTTTTGTGATTCTTGCCAGCAGACCGTGGACATCTCATTTCCAAAGTCTTTCAAGGTTGCTCTGGGGGCTTGACACTTTGATCATCCAGGCAGGAAGCTTCAGACTTATTGCTTACTCGGAGACTTATTTGTATTTATTCTTGTTTTCCTCAAATTGGGGCTTGCTAATGCGTCTTTAGGGCTTGCAACGCTTGTAGAACTTCAAACTTTGATGGGCGTTGTGTCCAAAGCTTCTACTCCACATACAACGGAAATATGGCAGCGCCTGCACAAACGTTTTAAGATTCAGCAGCAAAAGATAGCAAAAGGGGGCAGGGGGGAGATGCAGGATGTGGGACAGCGACAGGGATCTTTTTAGTTGACGAACATTCGTTCACAAATCCTGGGTACTCGGCCTTGTTGTCGAATTCGTTTTTGAGGTGAACGCCGCAATTGAGTTTACAAAGAGTTAGAAGGAATGATTAAGATTAAGATAGATTAAGTAAGCCTGAGGCCTGAGGAAAATTGTAGAACTCTGAACTCTGCATGGCCTTGGAGGACAAGCTTGCACCTGCAGTGGTCTGGGCAGCGGGCATGGTATCCGAAAGCTTGGGCAAGAGGCTGTTGGATTGGGTCAATCCAATGCATGAGACCCACAGCTTAGAGATTTGCGCATGGGCATGATTCCAGAATGAGTCAAAGAGGGGCACAGAAAGCAGGATTCTTTAATTGCCGTCCACAGTTTGCTATTGATGCCACTGCAGATTTATTGCTTCTGCATGGTTTTCTTTTGGCTTTGATGATACGAATTACTCTTGCTTTCCTCAGCACCCTTTTTGGCACTTCAAGTAGCTTCAAGCCACCTTGGATCAACGGCCCAGGTTTCACGAGTTCTCTAGTTCCAAAACCTCGCCCAAAGACGGTCCAGCGATCACTCTTGATTGCTTGATTGTATTGAGTTCGGTGTACTGGGTTTCGTGTGGACCTAGGAAAGCCGTGGCCCTCCTGCGAGCAGAGGAAGAGAACACTTGCTCGAGTGATGAGAAGAAAGAGACGGAGCAGCAGGAGCATCCAGGGCCAGAAGCGCAAGGATTGCCAAACAAGACGTGGAGACATGGCAGAAAGTTGGTTGCTACACTCTTGCCTCAAAATCCTGAGTATGGATGATGTTGCTTCAGATTCTTTCTGCTGATTTGCCGGGACCAGGCAGCTTGAATTTTGGCTTGTTGCATGCTTTGGGGCTAGATGCACTTTGTCATGTTTTTGCTTTCATTGCGATAACTATGACCTTTGCTCCTTGAATCATCTTCTCTCTTCCGCTGCAGATTCATATAAGCTCGATGAAAAATGTTTAACAGCAATGAACTTCATTGGAGCCTACATAGTTATTCTACAGCATTCTACAGCTGGTAGTAGCTATCCCAGTAATGAGGCATCTCAAGAACCGCACAGCTACGAAATACAAGTAAACATAAGCATAGTCATGATTTCAGAATATATTGATGTAGAGAGACAAAGTTTAAGTTCGATTTCCCAATTTGAAGGGAAGTTCTGGGTAGAATTAATGAAATTTAATGAACATGGTATCCCGAATCATTCTTGCTTTAGAATTGAGTGTCTCAAAGTGAGCGTTTCGCGCTGTGACCCACAGTAAGACCTTTCCACTTCCATCAGCCGCTGTGCCATTCCTGTACTTTTGCTGTGCTTTGCGGAGACAGAAAGACTGTATGGTGACGACAAGCGGACACAGGACAACTTAATTAACATGTATGCTTGCATCATTCTGTGAGCTAGCGAGGCAAGTTATATGTAAAATGATATAAACGTAGACACACCGCAAGAGATGTAAATAAGATTAAATAAGTTAGAAGCAAATAAGCAGGGGAAAGGGTGGCAAAGACACCTCAGATGGAGATGTAACAATGGGCGATCATTCGAATTCTGAGGATTCTCCTTTTTGAGACTGCTCCTTGTCAGCAAGAGGTGATAGTCTAAACTAACATAACTAAGAACCACACGTTAGTGCTAGTGGCCTATTGACGATATCAACATCGCAACTGAGAAAGTGATTCAAACCATCAAAACAGAGTTCAGGACTAGCCAAGTAGCACTTCTAGCACTCCCGAATCGATTGTTGCCACTACAGGTCAACTTTCTTACCTATGCAGCAACCTACACACTGCCTTCTGTGCTTCCCTTTGTGGCATCTGCATTTCCTGAGATTTGGCTGCACCTAAGATCACTGAAGCATTTTGGTCACAATTCAAAGTTCTGGCACTCATCCACATCGCAGGGCAAGTCTCAGCAATGCCACTTACTGCTGAACATGATGATCTTTCAGTCCATTGGTGACGTCAGCGGCCGCATGCTTGCACCAACAGCCAAGTACCTTGCCTTTTACATCCTTTTACGATGTAGACTTTTGAGAATAGTAATGATGTGCTTTGACGATTTGACAGTTTCATGGCGGAAGCGAATCCATGATGGATATTTTGTGCTCTGTAATTTGTAATTCCCGTGGCCACACTCTCCCGAAAGCTTGCGCCTTGCATATCATCTTACAGTACTAACCGTTGTCTTCCATTTGAAGCTGGGTCAATGTAGATGCTGCGACTCTCATGCAATGATTGGCTCATACCTTTTGGGAGCTGCGCAATCTCCTGTCACTGCGGCGTTGGTACGTAGATCTGCACTGTAGATGCTGATATGACCTCCCACTGGAATCATCAATGCCGTGTTGCCCCCAAACAGTTTGTGTAATGCTGGGCACCTTTCCAGAAGGACGCCAATCTTTGGGTCAAAGGATTTCAGGGTCGATTTCGGGCTTGACAGCTTTAAGTCTCCTTACTTGTTTCCTAATTTGATTGAGGATTTGTCTTGGAGAGAACTTTCTTATTTGCTTCTGTCCTTTCTAGTCTTTTTACAACCGCTGGACTAGGATGGATGATTTTTTTAAGGTAATGATTTTGTCTCTGTGCTTGTGTCTTGACTTGTAATTATATTTTGGGATGAGGATCAGGATGCGCGGTGACAAGAACATTGCATCATCTGGCAATTGCAAGAACAAATGCAGCACAGAGGTTCATGATGTACCAAACTATTTCAAAAAAGTTCCATCCAAAATGGATGCATCTCATGTTGGATGGATGAACGGAGGTTTGTGTTTGACTATGCCATCCTCCCACACATAGGCAGAGCGCAAACCCTCTCTTAGCAAGTTCCTTCGATGGTGATGTGTTGCTCGATTCATGCACTCAAAGTCAGAGTTAGGAGTGGGCCCTTGCAAAAAAAACTGCCGCTGCTGGGGAGCATTGTGCTGCCATTGTGCTTTGCCTGCCTTGTTTTGGCAGCAGTCGCTCCTTGGCACACCGCAAAGTGTTGTTTCTTGGGGGTATCAAAACGAGCTACTTGGTTCATTTTGGCTCACTTAACGTAATGCTGAAATCGAAAAAGAGACCCAACGCAATATCGACGAACCTCTGCAAACGGTGATGACAATCTTCTCTCGTTGACTCATTTCTTTTTGCCAAGGACTCTGACCTGGTATCTCGCTGCTTTTCCTACCAGAATGCCACATGGCTGAAACGTCCCTGACGACAAACGTCCCCGACGACCTGAAACTCGCATCATCTGATTAGTTATATTACTTATTAGTTGGCATGGTCTGAGTGGTTTGTATGTCGACTTTTTCTTCATCTTTCCTTAAGACTAAAACCCTCAGTACACGTGTGTAGCAGAATGACAAGATACTGTGCAAGAAGGAAGAAGTGTGGAGTTGCATTCCTTCCCTGCGTTTGATCACGTGTAATCGATTGTAATCGTATGTAGTTGATGTAGTTCGTTCACGGCAGGCATCTATGTTGCTGCCCCTCCTGGTTATGTGTTTTTTCTTCTCGCGCGGGATGCTGGTCTCGGCAGTGTTTCTCCAAGCACGAGGCCTGGCCAGTGTGTACATCTTCCGTAGTTGACGAACACCAAGGATTCTAAAACTAAAAGTATTGCTTGGATTTGCTTGGTATTTTAGCGTTTGTGAAGCAAGCGCTGAGCCATCGATTTATAACGTTCGGGCCGAAGGATCCCAATGGTTGAAGCACTCGTCAGCCGTGTTGTAGGGACAGTAATCAGACATATTCAGACAGTCCCAGTCAGCAAGTCTACAGAGATATTGCAGGGCAGTTTGGGGGGGGCAGTTTGCAGACTAACATGCATGACTACCAACCTCTAATGCTGTAGCAGTAATTACTAAGATATCTAAGGCCACTTTTCCAAATTATGGGTTCTGCGATGGGGCTTGAAGACCGAGTCTTTGAGGTGATTTTACCTTTCATTTGTTTCATTGTTGTTCATTTTCCTTGGCCCGTGAGCGCTCCTGCAATGCAACCGCTGTCGTAGTCTATGCTGCTGCCATCGTTGGTCACCTTGTTTGTTTGTAGAACATATGTAACGTATTAACATATGCTATATAGAAACAAGGTGAGCCCGAGAACCCAAAAGACAAACCAGACACACGCAAGCCGATATTTTATGTAAGGTTAATATTACGTGTCCACTTTGTCATTCGGGTCACTATATCGACCTGAGAACCCAAGCGAACCTCCAACGGCAACCTCCCTCCCTCCCTCTCCCGTATCAGATTGTCATGCATACAACTCATCCGCCTTCTTTTATTTTCTTTTCCAACCGACACCACACACTAAAAAACCGGCAATGCACTCAAAAGTAGAGTTGCCAGTTTTTTGCCCCAAAAATGGGACTCCACTTTTAGGTCTGTTTTAGTACTTGCTAGCCAGCAGTTTAAGCACCTGAAATGCTCCTAATGTTTACCTTTCTTGTGATTGAACTGTTAATTCGTTTTTGCTATTCATTGCTTTTCCAAATCTGCAAAGTGTTCTTCTCCATCTTTGTTTGTGGCATCCACCCTCCCTCCCTCTACCACTATCGAATTTTTGCCATGTTTGATATATTTTGTTCGGGTTTGCTGATGTCTACTTTTCACTGGTTTACTTCTTCTGGACCCCTCTACAGCAAGACTTACTCACTTCATAACCCAAAACGCGTCATTCCAAGCACTTGCACCAGACAAGAATATTCCAGCAGCCTTTTACACCACAGCCTTTTTGCAGCGGCCACTACATCCCATACATAACCTGTTTCTTCCCACAGCCAGAAAAGCCCAAAAGTAGAGCCCCTTCTTTTCTCGAAAAATTGGCAACTCTACTTTTCACTGGTTTACT
>DF239789.1:3345-33707 GCA_000507305.1 Breviolum minutum Mf 1.05b.01
TATCTGATGAGAAAATCTGAGATTCGAATCTGGGCCTGCAGCCAGGACTATCCACCCCCCCAAGTCTAGGGGTTTAGATTCAAATTTAAGCCTTCTAAGGTGTACCATAGAATCCTGTAGATGGAGGCTCAAATTCGAATTTAAACCCATTTGGATTTGAAATCCAGTCCTATTCATGAAATAATGCAATCATATAACGAATAGAAGCATGAGAATTAAAGATGAATGAAGGAATGAGTGAGTAAATAAATTATTGTCAAACTACATGCATGACATGACAGATTAATTTAAACAAACAAAAGGAAATCAAATATATAAAAACAAACAATGATATGGTTCATGTGAAATGACATAAACTGAAACGACATGGACAAAATCAATTGAAACCACATGAAACACAACGTATAACGATAAATGAAACGAAGCAAATGTAATATATCCAGTGACATGAACTGAAATGACATGAACTGAGATGAGGTGAAATAACAGAGTGACATACAATGACATGAAATGAAATCAAATCACATGACATCAAATGACATAGCATTAATGAAATGAAAAGGAAGGAAATGAAATGCCATGAAATGGAAGGAAAGGAACAGTCACTCGCTCCGTCCAAAATGCCCAGTTGCCAGCAGTTCCGGCTTCTTGGCATAAAAGGCGTCACACGTCACATTCTCACACGTCTCTGCACAGCATTCCTCATCAAATGATGCTGCTCCGAGTTCGAAACTGCCCGTGTTCACTTTGCAATTTTGGCTCAATTTTGTACAGAGAGACGTGGATATGTAGATCTAGTATCCATACACATGTATAATCAATCTCCCAGAAAGCAGCAACTGCCTCCACGGTGTTTCCTGCTTTCTTCATCATCTGAGGTGCCACCTAGATGAGAAGGCAACCCAAGGAAAAGGCCAAATAAAAACATCAAAAATATGTTTCCCATCCAAAACATGTTCTGACTGTCTTGCTTCCCTAAATGATGAATCTTACACCACTTGGAAGAATCAAACTTGAAAATACCTTCCCCCCCCCCAAAAAAAAAAAAACGACTTGCCTGCAAATGTGCAGGGCAGGCAAAGCCCTGGCAGGTCTTATCGCAACATTGCTCTGCAGTGGAGCCTACATTCTTGGCGTAGGAAGGGTTCTTCACCTAAGCGCAACAGGTGCCAAGGTGAGTGCCAAAAACAATACGGAACATGCATGATGATTGCATGTTAAAGTAAGGATATGTATGGATAATTTCTATGCATGTAGATTGGATAATTTGTCACTTACATTCACTTACACATATACTTATACTTATACACCAATGTCTTGTGGCACTTCCGAAGTTGCTGGCAAATACCAGCTGCGGATACTACGGGTACAAGGAGCAAATCCTATAAATTTGGCGTACGTGACGTATTTGTATAAGTTTCTATGTTACATGGGTACGTCACAAAAATCAAAGAGTTTTGAGACACCCCTGAAAATGCACAATGAGTGTTTGAATGATCAATTGCTTGAAATATATGCGTGATTTTAAGTGCGTATCAAAGGACATTTTTTTAATTTGAGACTGCTAAGATCTGCTAACATTGATACCAGCCAAATGTGGAGGAGTGCGAAATGCCAGCACTGAAGCCTGGGAACAAACAGTCATCATGCCGTCCAAAAATATCCTATCATCACTATCATCTATGTATATCTGTATCTACATATATATATATTATAAATCCTCCTGATGGAGTGGTGCAACTTGGATGCTCTAAACCTGCGAATATCCTTACAACTAAGGCATCGAATCGTTGCTGAAAAAAACACAACAGTTCACCTCATGCGCCTGTGTTACGTTTAGATTTCTTCTTGTCCATCCTCATCACCATCACCCTCATCACAATTCAATATAACATAAAACAATATAGATAAATATTTCACTAAGTAAATAACAACAAAACCCAATGATAATGACATATAATGACAATGAACATCAAATAAGCATCATCATGATGATAAACATCTTCATGATAGTCAACTCTTGATCACAGCTTCGAACTACCAAGGCACGTAGCCCAGGCTACAAGCGAAAAGTTGACAAGTTTGTTGGCAACATATCGCATCGCTGGATCCTCACAATGCCCGGTGCGCACCCTTTATGAACATATGGGTGTTTCCAAAAATAGGGGTACCCCAAAATGGATGGTTTATAGTGGAAAACTCTATTAAAATGGATGATTTGGGGGTACCACCATTTTAGGAAACATCCATATTTCACAGATTTCGAAGGAGTTCCCGATGCCACTAGTTACAACCGAACATGTCACAAGTTTGAGAGAATGATTTTGCACCCAAAAAGATCCTAAACTGAGAACTGTTTACGAACCAACTTCTGTAGTGGAGCCTGCGATGGATGGTGATTATATAAATATATTCATATACAGTAAATATGCACGGCTTTGTAACTTGTACATCCAATGCAATGAAGCACCTGCTTTTTGGAACATCAAAACTTTAACAATAATCTATACATATGTTTGGACACAATATTATAGAATAGTAGAATTGATTAACAGTGGCAGTATCTACCCAAGCCATTCCAAAATAACTTGTAGCTACACCCCGAGAAAGTATTAGACAGTAGCATAGACCCTGAAAGTAGTCCCGTCCCAACAGGAAATTTGGTCTTCCAATCACCCACTGTTAAGGGGGTTCCCTGACATTTGTTTTGGGATGTTGTAGGAAACTTGTCTGTGCAAGATCCTGCAGTACGTGCACCTGCCCTGCAAGGTCCTTTGAGATCAGCATGATCAAACTTTGGTGTCCAACCGTCGCCTCAATCCGAGGCCCATTGCATGGCCACCAGGAAAAAACAAAATATATATGTATATATACACATAAATATTGACATTTCTTGGTAAAATCCTGTTTTGCTAGCAGTTTAGAGGTCGTTTAGAGGTGCTCTAGATATTTCCGTTGACCCACAAAAAATGATCAACTGACTCCAAGGGGCTACATTCATAGTCCTTGCACTTTCCGGCTGTCGTAGCGGTACCTTGCACCTTGGCTTCTCACCAAGCGCTGAGCATCAGCTACTGCTTTTGCTGAAAGCATGTTCCCCATACAAACACAACGGAGCTAACGTTGATTGATTGGATACTGGGAACAAAACAAAGTCAAAGATCGAAGCATTGTATGATCATCCTTGTGACACGCCGTGCTCAATACAATGGAACATGGCCCCAACATAACCGTACAGCAATTGTAACCAGCAAACCTTTCCAAGAACATTTCTCGCCAAGGTTCGTCTTGAGGTTCAAGGCCTTGGGAAAGAACTTAGGATCCATCTTCCAAAGCAAGGGTTGAATCAAGTACACTTTATGATGCTTGTCTTTTAAAGGGGATGTACTATATACCCAGTTCTGTTTACATTTGATTCTAGTTTCCGGGTGTGAATTCATGTGTTGTCTTTAAAACCTGCCGGAGTGGCAAGTATGGTTGCTGGATCGTCTGGCTTTTCTCTGCAGCTGCATTGGTAGAGTCTGCATTGATAGAAAAAACTTCGAGTCAACTCCCACAACTTTTGCCATGGTGCTTGCGCCCAGGAATTGTTTGTAGGCGGCCGAGGGCAATGCCAAGAGAACGACTAGGACCTACAAAACGGGAGAAAACGGGTGTATAGGTTATTGAACTAGTGGGTAAAGATGCAGATGTTACAGTATTTGCTATCAGTTTGCAATTGGACATTGTTTCTAGGTGCCTCCCAGTGCCAGTTGATGGGCTGTTTAGGTTAGCTTCCAAGATTCCAATCTATAGTAATTCTGCAGCATTCAAATGCATACAGTAGTGACTGGCTGAACAAGTCTGACATGCTAGTTGGCCCCTTGCCATCCCAGGTTATCCCTGCCTTCTTCATTGATATGAACCTGTGCCGTCGCGTTTGTGTGGCTAAAGCACCCGGAGACTTTTGAGACTGCAAAGTAGGAAAAACTGTGAACATGTCTGACGAAATAGCTGGTTGCCAAAAAGAAGTGGCCACAAATCTTCCACAACAAAATCCCCTCAACCACAACGAACTTATATGACATTACAAAAAAAACATCATGATAGAAAACCATTAAAAAACCAATCCATACTTGCACTACAAGTAAACATCACATCCCAGGCCTCAAGGGCAAACAAATAAATGGGATACATCATACATCCACCAAAACGATGAGAAAATGGTGTTTCGAATCCATCTCCACATATGCAATAAACCCATCCACACCTGGGTTTTGTTTTAAAGCTCAAGCAGCAACTTTGAGATGGAGCTGCAAAAAGGAGACTTGAGCTGAAAAAGGCCAACAAACACCGTGTGGCAACTGCGACAGCTACAACAAGGTTTCATGAAGTTTCATGGTTATTGAAGGTTTGCCTGGTAGTAAATCGCAGCGATTATATTATTAATGTATTTCTCAGGAATGGTATTAGTTTGCAATCAAGGGGCCAACAATGGTAGTCTGGTTTCTTTACTGCAGGCCTATTGGTCGCACTATAAATGATTCAATTCCATATTCAACTGTGCCATTCAAATATATAATCCAAAAGTTTCAAGCGGGTTTGACCGACAAATAAGGGATGCCGGCTTTAAATGTTTTTCACATGTTTCGTTCAACCCCACCATTTCGCGAAACACCACCATTTCCCCACGGCATTGCTGCCTGGATTTCTGGCCTTGGCAATAGGGCTGACTGTGAATCCCCCTGCAAATTCACCCTGTTCACTGGGGGTTGTCTGATATTCTGGGGATTTTGTTGTATCACATGGGTTTCCTGAAAATGGTCACCCTATCAAAGGCAACCATGTACCACACATTCCCTATAAAGTTGGCCACCACCAACCTACTTGTTTTTTCTTTTGTCAGCTCTTGAACGGGACCTCTTTAGATATGGGATTTCTTTACAAACTAAAAAATGGAGGATATAAATGTGATAAGATGTTCGGGTCCAGAATCATGGGAAAAACAGGTCTCTGAGATGCAAGTGAGATGAAAATTTGGAAGTCACCAGTAAACATACCGACTGTACAAAGTTGGGAGGTGCTGTAAAAACGGAACCGTAAGGCCGTACGGTTCAAATCACATTTCCGACTGCCGAATTTAAAGTAGAAACACATATGCCCAAAATAAAGTAAGCAACATCTGAAAGCGCAGGAGTTCTCCGTTTTTATAGGGGAAATTGGCAGGATGATGAATTGGAAAGATATGAAACGAGATGATACACAAATCATGACGAGGAGAACGGAGGCAGAACAAAAACACAAACAATGGGGATGAGGACGAAATTGCTGAGGTGGTCTGGGTGGTGCCTGTCTTGAACCAGAACTTTTCGTTCGCGACCGCTGGGGAGATGGGGCCGTATTATAAAATCGTACATTTGCACGAGAAAGCAACGCCCACCCGCTTGCACTCCAGTATGGCTCACATGTCCTTTTTGTGCCCATCCAGTGAGCAGCGAAGACGGTGAGAAGCGTAGAGTCGGCGGCTCAGGGCACAGTGAAGCAGCAGTTCTAGCATGTCCCTGCGCAGCACCCAGTGGTATTCAATGAATCTGTTTCCTGTGGAGTGCTCACCAGAAACAAACGACTTTGCAAAAGTAATCAATCATCTCGCGCAATGAAACAATCAAAATTCACCTGTGCACATGGAAGAGGTGAATGAGGTTTGCACGGCCATGATAGACTGCCACTGCGCAGCATAATTTCAAAGTGAGACAGTACATTCTATATTATCATTTTTTGTATGTATATATATATATATACAAAATAGCGCATGTCTTTATTCAACATAATATCTATATTCATGTAAATATGAATGCAGCGTATCTTTATGTTAAGGAAATGCTTTATGTACATATCGATATCAGATCGATATCTATGATCCCAAATACAGTTTGCCAGGTGAAACTTGCCAGTTTGCCTTCTCGCTTGTTGGCATCGTCGCTGTCCTGCCCGATCTGCCAAAGGACTGCGAGATTGACAGTCAGGAGTCTGAAGATGAGGTTTGTATATGAAAATTTAATGAGATTTACACCCCCGAAAATTAACATGTCCTTAAAACGGGACAATTTCAACAGGAAATGCATTTTCCAACCATTGTTTTTCAGGGGAGATGTTTTTTTTTTTCCGGGGAGTAGCCCATAAAAAATTGGGATCGGTGTGCTTTTGCTAAGTCTCACCAAAAAAGGGTGACCCAATTGCACCACATGTTTGAACTCAATGATGGTGCTTTTCTGGTGGATCAATACATTCCATTCTGCGGTCCTTTAGCCATTCATCCACGTTGACCACATTGGAGCGTTTCACAAAAGTCATCCTTAGTGTTTGTCCAACCACACAGCAATTGTGGTTCTGTGCTATTTGCACCTGCTTGCTATGCTTCTTATACAAACCAACCAAAGTCATTATAAACCATGCTGTATCGCATCAAATCAGCATATCCCAGCATCCTCCTGGATCCTACAGCCATGGATGTCACGTCATGGGTTGACTGAGTCGGGAGGTTTCGTTAGTTGATCCAGCTGATCCACTCGGATCAAAGAAACCTCCCTGTCCCCTGTCCCCTTAGAAGTTACAAGCGTCTTCTGCATCGCGTCCTGAACAACCAGATTCAATCTTTGGAAACACATGAGGTGCCATCGATGTTACATCTGTCCAGTAGGATATTGAGAAGTTATCTGTAAAAACGCAAAAGAACAGCTCCAGTCATGCACAATCACGACTTGTGATGCACTTGGAAGACATCGTCATCGTTTTTAAATCTTGTTGATGCATTTTTCCCGTGCAGGGCCCATGGTTCTACAGTGTCGCATGTACAGAATTCAACCCCTCCTCTCCCTGTCAAAGAGGATCAATTCTAACACAAACACCGGCAAAATACATGACAATATGTAACACATGGAGTCATATCCTTCAACTCCTCCGGGATGGGACTTTCAACACGAAGGCTATGGCCAGAATCATCCTCAAACTCCAAGGCGTAACGGTGAAGCCAATTCCGACCACCTCAATCTGATGCTGGAGGATTTCCTTGCATTCTGCAGTGTGCTGCAGTCTGCCAACCAGACAAATTGGCAAGAAATCAATTGCAGGTCCCTTTTTACAGCTTCAACATACCATCTTGTCGCCTTGCACTTTGGCATCGGGCGGGCTTGGGTCGTTCGTTTTCGTCAACGTCACCCACTGATACGTGTAACCTAATTCTCCAAGGCCACTATAAGCAATTGCTGCAAAGGGCATGTGTACTTTAAGAGACTCAGCGATGCCATCATTGTCTTCCATGCGGGCCTGAAGAGACCTCAATTTCGACAGTCCAAGTCCAAGATCCGCTGAGTTGCAACCCTACGGTTATGCCCAGTTTGCTATACACTCCACACTTCACAACGAAACCCGTGATGCCTTTGGGAAAGGGCAAAATGGAAGTTTTGTTTGTTTTGTCAAGTCAAGATGCTCAGGATTTTCGTAACAAAAAGTTCCTTTGCGCTTGACAGAGGCAATGGAAAGGGTGAAGTTTGGCCAAGCAGACAGGTCTGCAGTGCCCCGCAATTCTAAATCCCAGGCAAATCCATCCTCATAGCGAGCCTCTTCAGCCTTAGAGTTTTGCACCACAACTCCTCCCCTGAAGCGTGAATAAAGCATTTTCATCAATCAAAATAAAGAAATCAACATGTTCAGGGTCCAATCATAGAAAATAAAGAACATGTCTGCAAGTGATTCCAACTCTTCAGCCAAAAATCTTTGGGAAGATGACGATTCACTGGCAGAATCTCCGTGAGCCAGAGTAAAAAACTTCCATTGGCCCGCAGCTTTAGTCCCATGATGGTGGTGGAGTAATCAGAACATATGGATCGAAAGGTCGGGTCTCGACAAGATCCAGGACAAGTCATTTGAAAGAGGCCAACAGGCATTGCCAGCCTTTCAACCGAGACGCTTCAGGAATGGAAACAATCGCAAGCATTTGTTGAATGAGACATACAGATGCAAGTCCCAAATATCAAAATTCAATAAGACTCATTGCACCAAGAAAAGACACACATGTAAAAACAGAACAATAAAGAAAAAATAGTCAGTCCAAGGAACACAACTGAAGTCAAAAGGCAATGGTCGTCTTTCAAACCCTCATGCAGCATTTCCGCATCCTCAAGGATTTCCGTACCGCTGAGAATCTTCATGTGGCATAGTTGATTGCCCATTCTTGCCCGAAGCTTGTCTTTCCTGACGTATCATTTCATTTATCGGAGAAAAAGATGCATAAGGCTCCACTTATGTTTTTGTGACATTATGATTATGACTGGCAAAGTCCTGCATCTCCTAGATCCTGGAATCAAAAAACAAAGAATGCTTATATCTTGACCCCTGCTTTTTTTCTTGCTTCATGCTACCTCCATACTTGAACACCAAAATCCCCCCACAAAAAAACAAAGACCAAAAAGGATAATCCGAACAATCCAGCACCAAAAAGACGTAATTTAACAAACACTTCTGCTGCTCAGGAGTCAAGTCTTTCACCGTATCTCCTTTGCCAAAAGGGATGGACATCTGCTCTCCGCTCGGAGTTGCAACCTCGAGAGCATGTATTTTTTAAAAAAGAAACAAGGTGTGAAGATTATGAGCACATGTAGGTATATTGTAAAACATGGGTAGTATGGTAGTATCATCATGAAATTTCCTGTATATCTGAACAGTATGTAACATTTAGGCTCCCCTGCATAGTTCTGTACAGTCAATGCCGTTGACATTTATTGACGGTAGGTTGGTTGAATTTGCAAACGGTATCTTCAGGTAATATCAAATACAGCAATGTAAAGATCACTAAATGGGGAAGGAAGGGTCAACACCGGTGCTATGTTCAGCGTCACCAATGGTGTTGCAAACGCGAACATTGCCTACATCCTCGCCTTGCCTCAAGGCGGACTTTTACACCATGCACCGACAGTTCAGGTGAACTGTTGGTTTATCAGCTCCAACATTCACACCACTTTTCTTCGTAGACATGCAAAAAATCACTCACACCTGGTAGCACTGTCACGCACAGCACAAAAAGGGTGAAGAATGAAAAGCCTACATATGCGGCCCAGTGACAGTTGCAGCTGACACAACTGATGCCATTTAAATAGATGGAGCACAATTCCAGCAAGGCGCGGATTCTTTGTGTGCTCGAGCCAACACTACAGTAATGCTTCTTGGCCAACAAATGCCAACAAGCATTCTTATCGTAGAATGCTTGTTACGAACCAACTTGCCTCACAGATTCATATCCTAAAGTAATTAAACTTGATTCTGAATGAAGATTCTGTGATTCCCAACGCTTCCATCACCACCCTATTGAAGAGAGTTACCCTTGGAGTCGCAGCCTGACTGCACTCAATGTCATCAACCCCTCATCAAATCGAACTTCCCACGTGACTCAGCATCAATCGAGGCACAAATCTGTAAATCTCCAATGTAGACGTCAGTTGCAGCATAAAGGCCATCAGACACCTCGAAATCCCGAGGTGTAAACGACTTTTCCCTTGCAATGGTTCAAGGGAATGGCATCGTTTGGCAAACTTTCAAAATCACTTCATTTCATATTCATTCCAGTTATTCAAACATCTTCTGGTTGCATTTACTGCGAACATTTGTGGAACAACATCTTCCTCGTGAGGCCACCAAGGAACACTGGGGTAACCACAGTGGCTCAAATGACTTCGGATTTGATGTCGTCGTCCCGTCAAGATGTGGATCTGTAGCAAGGAAAAGGCAGCACCCCCACAGCACAGATGCAACGAATTTATGACCTCTGTGGCAGAGCTGGGCAGGTGGTTGGAAATAACATAAGTTTTCAACCACAAAGTTGGACCATTCAAATCCAGTGGATTTGTGCCGTTTTGACCGAAACATGATAAATTAGAGGAAGCAATCATTGGTAACATGTTTAATCGGGGTATGCCAAGTTGTGTAGCACCAACGGGAGGATGCCATATTGGAGTTGCTCTACAAGTCTCATAAAATCAATGCACCAACTCCATTGGCGTGACCTGAGATTGAGACCTTTGTACAGCTGAACTTCCTTAGTGCCAATGCTATTCGACCATGCTTGACCCATGAAACCAGGCATCACCAGGATGGCAGGCAAGACTCCCACGACCTCCCGCGATTGTTGGGCCATTACCAAACCAGTAAAGATTGGCCTGGAAGACGAAGAGTCGAAAAGACTTGTTTCTTCTTTTAAGAAAAAGAGTTCCAGTTTTTTTTGTGTATTGTGATGTATTTTATATGCCAATGATTTAAAACAACATCAAAAACTGTAATCAATTGTCGTTCATACACACATGCATAGTCAGATCATGTCAGATCCATATTATTCATGGACTCTAACTGCAACTAGAGCTGCAATCAAATATAGATGGCAATATAAGAATATCGTGGAACATGCACAAATCTACCTCAACTATTTGTAGGTCAAGTCATGTTCACTTTTTTAGGGCAAGCATAGGGCAAGGATCGGTTCCTATCCGTTGATTGCTGCCAAACAAAAAAGAAGTGGCCGGCAGCCTCACAGACACGTGGATGTAACCAGCCATGGGCCATCACAACCTGAGAGAGGTACAACAAATTCGTATCATCCCAACTGGACATAGAAACTTTGCATTTCAAATACTTAGGACTTAGAAGTAGAATCTTACAGAAACAAATCAAACTGTTGAAGGCTCCAATTTTGTTAAGTTCAACTGTTCATCTACCTAATCGTGCCGTTGCACATTTAATTTTTGTTCGTATCATTTGTTGCCATGGCACGTACTTCCTCTCCATGCTGCTGCTCAGCTGCACCTGGGATCACTTAGATGCGAGCAAATTGGTGGCACCTAAGACGCACCTATGCCGACCACGCCTGCAGGTCATAGAATGATTGATAAGTCTTGGCAACAACCTTGGAAGACAACAAAGCAAATTAACTATGATTTTTATGAAACTAGTCTGCAGTTGCACGTGAACAATTTGTAAACAAAACAAATTGACTCTATACCTGACTCAGCCAATTTTGGAGCCTGAAATAAAAGTTTGAACTTTATTCTTTCCTGGTAAATATTAGTAGTCCCAATAAATTAAAAGGTCAGCCATTGGCTGAGTGAGATACAAACGTTGAAGGCTGAGACGCTACCAACCCAGAACTTGGCACATCCAAACGATGGAGGAAACCATAACGATGACGAAGATCCTGGAAGATGGGCCACTCACCCAAAACCTGGAGATTTTCGTGTGACAGAACATGATGGCAATGGTAACTGATGGTAATTGTGATGATGATTATGTACTTGGTTACTTGATGTTGATGTTGAAATGATGATGATGATGATGATGATGATGATGATGATGATGATGATGATGATGATAATGATGAAAACAAATGAACACATGACATAACACTTACGGACAAAATTTGGCAAATGGCAAAGGGACATCCTCAAGTAGGGTGTGCCCCTATCAGTGTTGCATTGACGGCACCTTGGACCCAATCGGTAAACCAGTAATGGCAACCCCATGACCCTCTCAATACTACTTTGGGCATACCTATTGTGTGAACACAACAACATGAAAAGGAACGTAACATGAACAAAAATGCACCTGATACAGTATAATGCACCTATACTTTAGTCATGTGCAATCACCACATGCCTTCCTTGGGAACTTCTTCCAATGACAAACGCGTCCATTTAGATGCATGCTGGCAGCATCTCGGGCATAATTGCAAAGCTGCTTGCCCTCAACACATTGATCATAAACGTCCCATCCTGGTGAAAACCCATGAGAATCAACCCAAAGTCCATCTCAACGACCCCAGATATGCCTTATAGAAATTTACACTCACCAAGCATCATTCACTCTTGGACTGCTAGCCTACGATATCATTGTTGACTCTTTGGCTCGGGTATGCTCGGGTCCTGATGGCTTCATCAGCACAGCCCGATCTGGGAAGTCTTGCACCACCAAGGTCCTATCTTTACCATGCCTGGATTCCAGTGACTGGAGATGTGGTGAAATGTATTGCTTGTGTTTTCCAAGGCTGAAACATGGTATTTGGCCGGATGGTGAGAAAACCTGCTGCACAGCAAATCTATACTATAATTTTTGAACAGGTATTGCAAAATAAAACGCATCAAAAGACTATATCGGAAGGGCACTTAGCTTGATTTTCTACTGGATTTCCAAGCCATCTATAGATGTATAAGTTGATCCCACTGTTTGAGATCCATTCCTATTTGCCTCTACCTTGCCTGAGCACTGGCACTACCACAGCTTGCTGGTCCATCCGTGCCGCACCAAACTGAATCCATGCTGAGACCAATTTCTGCATCCGCCTGCAATCCAGCAGTTTGTTGGGATGAAGTGAGACAATGTCTGGGTACAACAGCAACAAGCTGCGCCCTAAAAACCATCAGGGTGTTGGTGGAAGGGTAAGGACATGTGGAGAAACGAGTGAATTAAACAAACTTGTTGTTACTTTGCAAAACCAAATTACCAAAAAGGATAACGACAACAAACGGACAACAGACTAGCAGAAACGAGACCAAGTCACCCACGTGCTTGGATGAATCAGGTTGCATTGCTTTTGGCTCGGAGGTTTTGTCCGTCCATAAACCAACCAACAATCTATCAGGCATGCTTCGACGGATTCCAGAGACAAACATGGAGATACCATACAATCCACAAGCCCTATATTTTTGCATACCATGTTTATAATACTAAATCTTGTAATACATCTAATTGTATCTTAGTTTCTATATTTCTGTAAAGTCAAGAAATACACAAAAGCATAATGAGCTCTGTAAAGTTAGCAACGAACAAAGGATGAATGTCTTATCCTCTCACCTCCGCTCGGTGCCTGGAGTTGCAGTTCAGCTGCCGAGAAACCCACAGGATACCCAGGATGCTCTCAGCATCCTGGTAGCACAAAGTGAAGCACACATGGAAGTGGACAACAAACCTCTAGAAAACAGGGTTCCATTGGCAAAGTTCCTCTGCAAAAATGGCAATGTTCAACTTCCATGAGTGTCTCATGAAGGTTCGATGAATTTGCAAACATGGACATGGAAGGAAATTGGCATAATCAAGGCAGCTAATTCACGTCGTCTCCCATCCTCCTCAAAAGTGCTAGCATCTGCATCTGCAGTCTTTAGTCCTGAGATCAATCAAACACAAAAGTCATGCATTTGCGCTTGGACTTCGAGATAAACCTCAATCGACTTGTGTCTTACAACTTACAAACTCAAGAGGCGAGAATGACCATTTCATTTGTGTGAATCAACTGGTCACCCAAGCTGTTGTCAAACATGTCAAGAAGCTTAAAAATACAGACGATATATTCAAGGACCATATGCATAGTTCAAGTCGTTCTGTTAATCAAATGCATCCTCATGTCCATTACTGGAGAGAATTGCCCCATCACAAACTATTGACTAGGTTATCAGATCTGTCTACAATTTGAAAGGATTTTGTGTATCCAGCTGTCATGGATCCGAATGTTCTTTGACAAGCCTCGTTTCCGGCAACACGTTTGAATCATCGGCAGAATGTTTGGAAATGCGTGAGATGCCAGCGTTGCAACCTGGCATCGGTGAGGGGCTGACTGTCACTGTAGCGGTGGTGATGATGGTGATAATGAAAATAGCTGGTAGCCTTGACTTTGGATCCTTGCAAGTGATGATTGCATTGAAAAATAGGCAGACATGACAATTCAACGTTACAATTGTGTGACACACACACAAACACACACACACACTCACACACACACACAGGCACGCACTGATGTTGCCATCGTCCACTGACCACTGTCTGCTGAGTAGGCAACATTCAATTGTTGCAGGGACATTCTCTTTAGGCGCCTCCTGAGCAGCATTCGCCGGCTCGATGGCACTAACCACTTCTTTTCAATGTGCAAGAGTCAAGTTGCGTCAAAGGTCAAACTGGAAAGCGCATTTGACGTTTCATTCACATTAGGGTGTGACCACGTGCAACGCGTTTTGGTGAATGTGTATCGGATAGGTTCAGTTGGATGATGTGATGCTATCATATTGAACGCAGGCAACATTCACCTTCTTGAGATTCTGCTGGAGGTGTTGCCACTACATTGGCACTACAACCCATGAAACCAAAACCCCTTGGAAGGCACATACGCAAGGGGCACATGAAATGCAT
The DNA here is from genome assembly GCA_000507305.1 of Breviolum minutum Mf 1.05b.01. Taxonomy (NCBI): domain Eukaryota; class Dinophyceae; order Suessiales; family Symbiodiniaceae; genus Breviolum; species Breviolum minutum. The sequence goes on from DF239789.1 coordinate 17,542, forward strand.
GTAAGATCATGTAACGCAGTATTGTCTTCATATCATAGGAACTTGCATCCACAAATGAAGTGTTATTTTTCAGAAGCCAACTTGTGTATCAAAATGATATTACGGATATCTCTCAATTCCCGAAACACATCTTCCGGTTTTCCAACCTCAAGATCTCTTCCAACCTCATGGGAGGCCAGTGGATGCCCAGAAGAGACATTGAGCTGCAGAATCGAAGCAAATCCTTCCAACTCCAAAGCCCATCGCACCACGCCAATCATTCTGTAAAAGAAAATATTGATCAAAGTTTGCTGTATTACAGATGGACATGTTTCACCGACCTTATGAGGATCAACCTGACTCTATGTCACTTTGTCTCCAGTATGTGCTAGTATCGATGTAAACCAAAAAATACTCATGACTCATCAGCATGAACCTTGCAACAGTTTGGACTTCACAGCATGGACCTTGGCCAATCTTTTGCAATGTTTTGTGGAACAAACTACTACAAGATGTGAGGGTTTTCAAAAGTGGCAATTATGAACGGCCCTGAATCCACAAAAAAAAACGGGTGGACACCCGCATGGACAAGAAGCACCAACCAACCATTGTTTTCGCCCCATTCGCAACCTAAATAAAAAATTGCTAAGGTGAAAAAGTAAAGTTGAGGACCCCCCTTTGCAGACACAAATCAGTTTCCAAACACTCCACCTTCTCAAGCTGGGTCTTTTGAATTCATCTTCCATCCTTCATTGGAGGTTCAATATCCATATCAAACAGGGCCCACCTCCACCACCAAATCTGTCAATGACACCGAGGTAAACGCCGTTTGAATGAGAAGTGGATCCTGGGGCCAACCAGGGAAGCATGTTTTTTTTAATCTCATGCCCTTGTTACGGATGGTTTAGTTGCAACATGTTGGAAATACATCAAGCATTAAGCATCGTTTCATCAAAGAAACGGAGCCAAACACTTGTGCCAGGCACCAAAGCCGATCGACCTCAGTGAACAAAATGATGATACATATCTATGACGTTTCACCCAGCGAGGAACAAGCAGACTGACAAGAGTGGGACTTGCACAGGTAATTGCCAAATATTTAGAAGTGAACCATGAGGCACAACAGCTCCTTAGTCCGAAAATCTAAAACTGTATCCATCTGCAGTCAAACCTTGAAGTTTGCCAGTAAAACAAAGGTCTACCCTTCGTACCACTTACAGAATCTTATCTAGTTGATTTTAGCTCCAAAAGTCAAATTAAACATGACTTGTTCAATAAAAACTACATTTACACATTGGTCGCTTAAAATCATTGACACTGTCAGATCCCAGTCGCCGGATTTGTCATCTCCATTGCCAACGCCATAGCTGCAGGGACATCGGCGGCCGCACAGGCGCGAGCTGCATCCAAGTAGGTGACTAGTGGCGGCAGCATCTGTAGAGCTCGGTGGGTTGGGTGAGCTGGGGCAAGCTGGGACCTAAAATATGTATTATAATATAAATATATATATATATATAGGGATTGGAGTCATGGTGGAAAACTATTTTAGGCGTTAACTTCATGTGCCAACAGTTGAGTGCTTAAATTTGGATGCTTAAATTTGTTTGCTCCTCGTTGCTGATCGGGAGATTCATTTGCGCCTTGACTTCTTGATGATCGTTGCTTCATGAGTGCAATTGGTGTCTGATAAGCATAAGAGAAGGGAAAAAGGCCGTATCAGGTTGATCGGTCATTAAACTCTCAATATTGCCATCGACAGCTATCACCGCGGCATTTTGACGAAACCTTGCGCCTGGGAATTCTGCATGTCTCGCAAGAACGCCACAGCGTTTTGCCAAAGACTGGCACGCCTTGGCAAGGGGAAGATCTTCCATATCTATTGGTGATGTCCATCCATGTCTTATCACCTCTCCAAGGGCGGGGCTCGCAAAGGCGAATAGATGCACTGTAAGTGATACTGTCTGCTTCTGTCTGTCCTTAGGAAGCCCCAACGCAACGAAGGAAAAGAATGGCTGCATCAAAAGCATTCCAGTCTATCATCAAATTTGCTCCAGTAAAAACAACTCCAAACAGGCCTGAGGAAGCAACCATTGAATCAACACCTTCTTTTGTTAACATCTATATTATGTTATACCTTGATTTTTTGACGTAGAATCTCGAAGCATCATGAAGCATCCACACGTCCATCCCTAGTCCCTTGGAGTCACTTTTCAAAAGCTCTTGCGGCAATGATCTACACACTTCAAAAGCCACAGGTTTCTAAATCCATCAGTATAAATCCACACGCAATTCAACAGGAGGTTCGGAAGAGATGTAATCCTTCTTGCCATGCAAGTCCTACAGCGAAGATTCAATGAAGAATGGGCCGAACTCTTGCAATCATGTGAGAATCTCTGAGTGTGCATCGAACACATGTAACTTATGCACACAATAAGATGAGAGCTGCGGCTTGGATGCCACTACTACTATATATCACATGCATGTCACATTATATTCGACAATTGATTCAAAACTCACAGTCAGTATAGAGCCAAGTGCGCAAAGTAAATCACCAGTTTAAGGTTCGATCTTACTATGATACAATTGTGGAAGAAAAAACCGTTCCTTTACCACTGATGCATCTCCCATTCAGGAATCCAGTCCTTTCTCGCAGGCACTGATAGCAGAATTCCATTCCAGCGTGGACACAGGCAAATTGCTGCGTTGCTGTTCCTGGCTGGCTGGTGGATGATGAGGTGCGCTGTTTGTGTGACTAAGTGTGGGAATTGCTTCAATTGCAATTGGATAAAGCATGTTATCTAATCAACCACCCTTGCCATCATACGACTCTTAGGGAGGTTAATGCGATTTATAAGGCATAGCAACCTGGTGATATTTAGGAGAGGCGGTCATTGGAGACTTGAAACCATTGCATCAGAAATTGGAGCATTACCTTTTCCACTGTTGGCATTGATGAACTCCGGGAAAACAACCACCAACCTGCCCCATTCCATGTGTGGTCGAAAACTGTTCACACTTTGTCGCAAAAACATCTCACTTATGGGAAAAAAAAACTGATTGAATAAGTAAGAGTTTCTCAACCATGACTGGAGATTTTGAGATTTTGGATGATATTTGATGCTGATGCAATTTCTCAAGATGTCAAGATATCACCAACCCAACACCTCCAACAGGTGGATGGCCAACTGCCAGTGCCCTTCATCTTCACAAGCACCAATGGCTGTGCCAAAGGTGATAGATGTGGGTTGCAAGCTGCGACCTGGTGAGGCAAGGACATCTTCCCCGAAGTTCGGGGTGAACATAAATTAATATTTGAAACCACTGCCACCACCTAGTAGGTACTGTAATAGATTTTGGAAGGATGAAATATCTCAAGGTCTCTAAACTAACTACAGTATATGCATTTTGTTTTCAAACCTCAAAAAATGTAACCTTCCAAGATTCCACAAGGATTTGATAAACCGATAAACCACCAAAAATCAATTGGCACTTGCCACCACCCCATGAAAACTTATGACTACAAAAGACGGCTTGGCCTGGCAAGTCCTCCAACACTTTCAGCGCCAACGGCCATTGACTTCCCAGCACGCAGGCGTGCATCAAGCTGCTGGTGGTGACCACATCCACATGAAAATGGCAATCCATGTCCTACACCGCGAACCCAAAGAACTTTCATGGGTGTTGTCAAAGGTTGCTAAGGAACCAATGGGCATCTAAGCGCAGCCATGTAAAAATATAAGTAAAACAGTACTTTCAGACATATCGGACAATGCTTGACGATTCCAAAGTCATCTAATGGTTACCTCATTAAGTCACACAGTCAAATAAAATCTCATACAGTCATGAAGCATGCATGTCCCTAAGCTCACTCCCTAAGCTCACATGACTTCCCAAACGGCTGGGAAGATGCATCCAGCATCATCCTCAAAAAGTTGCAATGCTTTCTGCCAAGCCATGCCAGTTCCACAGGCGCTCAAAGCTGTGTTGTAAACAACCAAGTTGGCTTCAATGGCCTGGTCATGGCTGCATGGTGCGACACTCAGTTGGGTTGATACTTTTGGACGCTACGGTTTGTTTGCAATACGGTGTGCGGGCTCGTTCATGGGATACCCATTTCATGACCCAAACTTTGAGGGGGCTGTGTTGACAAAGGCAGAGTGGCCTCTTGACTAAGGTTGCAATAATGTTGATAATTCACCATAATTGTAAGGGTACACAAATAGTACGTCAATAAACATGATATACAAAGCAGTATAACACTATATATAGATAAGTATAACTACAGATTACAGTATACAGTTCAGTCTTTTATGGGAAGTCACCACACAAAAGTGGATCAACGAGGCCTTCGAATCCCAAATGCTGTGCCTACCTGCCTCAATATCTGACTGTGATTGTGCACCCAATCCAAGTAATTTAAAATGAATTAAAATGAGATAGCCATGAGTCAACGGTCTCCAACCAGACTGGACTTGAAACTTCAATCTTTAAATTCATCAGTTTATCAGCATGGAAAACAATGCGTAAGCATGTTACCATGTTATATCGATTGCGGAACAAAACAACGTAAAACTAGACACATAGAGAAACGGAACAATCAAAACGTGGCTGAGTGGCTGAGATCATTTTCGGAGTCTCACTCATTTCATATTCTTAAGACCTCATCTCCATCACTCCGCTTTCAGGCCTTGCTACCCATGTGACTCAACAAACCCAAGGCCATCTGCCAACATCCAGATTGCTCACAAGCAGACATGGCCGCACCATAAATCATGACATTCATCTTCACTTTGTAGGCCTCAAACAACAAAAACAACCACAACAATGATGACAATGAAACGCAAAATCATTCAATGCCATGGGAAGAGGGCGGTATAATTCAGAAATCTTGGTGGCAAACTGCTCCTTGGATTGCAAGAAAGCTTGGTGGCAAATACACTGACAAAAGGGAAACAACATGCGGGAGCCAGGTGCGATGAATGCGTCTGAGCCACATGAGCCTCGTGGAGCAAAAGCATGGCACTTTGCCAGGACAACCCTCCTAGGTTCAAGCATGTTCAAACGATCAACACTGGTTCCAACAAATGCCCACGAAATTTGCAAGTGCAGTAATTAATTAGCCTTTTCATGCCTTTTCCCATGTCTGGCCTGCAATTTGATAGCAATTTTAGTTTCAGTACTACCGTTAAACAAAGTGCAAAAACCAGACTACTGTAAATCTACAGGAGAGAAAACAATGTCAGTCGAGTCTACGTAGACAACTACGGGTTTCTTCGCCCCCAAGCCTTCTCAAGGATGTCAGTTGTCAATAGTTGTCCATCATTTGAATGTTATTTTCACCCAGCATCCACATGACAGGATGGAGGCGGACATGGTGTATGCATCCACAGTTCCAACGTTGGCACGCTGCAAATATGCCATGCCATGTTGCCATTGAAGCCCTTTGCCCAAAGACACCACCACAGCTGTGGAGACCATGGGCTCCTTCGATGTAGGGGGAAAAGGCATGAAATCTGACTCCCAGTCTTCATCTGTCAACCCCTCTTGACTTGGAGTTGCAGTGAGCAATATCCTTCCATGCACTCTAGATCGGCTTTTTTCAAACATCTGCAAGGGGTGCTACAGAACAACACGCATCGAGCACATGGCAGTTTCCAGCTGTGTCCCCTACCAATCGCTAACATCAATTTTGACATTTCGAGCTTCCGTATCCATTCCATTTTGTGCTTGAGCACTTCCCTGATCTCCTTACGAACCATGAGCCGTAAAGAGCTCAATGATTGTCGCCATTCCTGCGACTGGGCCAAAGTAGAAGAAATGGAACTGATGGACACCTGAGCGCGTGAGGGATGGAGAAATCTCAAAAAAAATGTGAGACAACCTCAATCACTCTTGAGATTCTCAAGTCTGAGGTGTGGAGTTTCATGGCCATCATTGAAAATGAGTTTGAAACGTTTCGAACAGTCATACCATCATATCACCCAAATCCATCCATCTATTGTACATCTCTGAGTCTAGTATCTTTATCTACCGTGAAGACTGGACCACGCCATGGAACTGCATCCACCTTCACTGCATGCTGTAGCCGCCGTAGTATTTCGGGCCACTGTGCTGTGGCTGCCATGCCAAAAGGTGGTAGCCAAGAATGGGAGGAAAACATACCCGGCACCTCAAAACATACCAACAAAACCGGCGATTCGATTCAGCAAATTAAAGGCTTTATACAGATGGCCCGCTAGTGTCGGGTGACATGCTGAAATGCAAACTTTTTTGGAAACTTTCTAACGTCTTCTAACTGCATCTAAGAATATCTAAGGTACACTGATCATCGCAGCTACAGCTATCTTCCATTGGTGTTCACCACAAGCATTCTGTAGCCACTTGAAGGTCACCTCATCCGCTTCAATTAACCTCGGCTGAATCATCAGTGACAAAAGCATTTATACAACTTTTATCCCTTTTGACATAGAAATACCCAACAAATAATGTGAATCCTTGATGGCTTCACAAATGTGCAATAATCTGATTCTATAGATCTTTCTTCACAAATAATTAACATTCATAGACCCCACAACCACTTGACTACTGCACTTCAGAGAACACTACACAATGATATAACACTTGCAATTGAAAAACCTGGACTTGATCTGCTCAAGCAATCCGATAGCCACTCCTCAGTGCACTTGGCATGACCCCAGTCACCATCCATGACGAATCATCACCCATGTAGTCTATCAAAATTGTCAATGAATGTCAAGCATCTCCATTCTGTGCCTCTCGCGCCAGCGCTCAGTGCAGTGTTTAATGCAAAAAGTTCCTTCCGTCCAGTGCGCACAGAGCTCAAGGACTGCCTGCAACAAGCATCCTAAAAGTAATGTGCCAAACACCAAGGCGGCAACAAAAATGACAAGGAAACAAGAAGAAATATCATTTTATATTTTGTTGTACTCTTACTAGCCAGCACAGCTTGACAATTCAGACTTTACACAAGCCTTCATGAAGCACCGAAAATGTGAGCTCGAAAGCGGCACACATCTGTCCCCGTGCCATCTGCACCGCCCCCAATGGCCTCAGGAGGTATAGCGCTTCTCGCCAATGACTGTCGCGAGCGCAAGCATCCATCGAGGTGTTGTAGCTGATGTGGCTGGCCTGAAGTTTCCTGGCGACAAAAGGGTATGTGTCTGCAAGTCATTTCCTGTGGCAAAAAGCATAAGTATGCATAGTAGTGTTGACGTACTTTTTGGCACAACCATTCTGTATGTTCTTCCATGTCAATATATGTCAATGTTAATGTCAATGTTCCCTTCTTCCCCCCTCCTCCTCTCCAGCTGGCTGAGAAGAACTAAAGCCTGCTGCCATTGTGATGCCTTGCTGCAGGCATTGATCGCTGAATTGAAGGTCACCAAGTCCTTAGGAGGTGGAAGGCTTTGCAAAGAAAAAAGCATTGAAAGTCACTCAAATCATCCCAAATCAATCGTTTTGGATCTTGTAGATATGCATGCACTCAGAATATATTCTGCTTAAAGACCACGTTGTGGGAATTACGTGTCCAAAGTGTGCAGGTAAGCCTCCGCCTTTTCTCCCAGCGCTTGCAGTAGAGCAGAAGCTTGCTTCCAGTGGGATGTCTGAGCACATTGGTGGATGGCTTTGTTGCATTCCTAGCAGCAGTTTGCAAAAGGCCTCTATGAAGGTGATACCTGCACTTGGTATTCCTAGTTCAGCAATACTCATGCCGTGGGCCTGTTTTGGATTCAATCATGGATTCAAATTTATTGTAAAATGCAAATAGTATCTAATCCTGACAGTTGCACGATCTATACACGTAACGTATAGGCTGGAAAAATAATGAAACATAATATCAATGGACAAATCTACATCTACGCAACATGTATAATAGATGCTTGTGAATTCTGTAGCTAGACATTTCATAGAGAAATGCAGATCCTTAGCTCCTCAAAACTCACTGGTTCGTTTGTCTAAGATGCCTTCAGGGAAGCTGGCAGCCCACGATGTGAAGGCTGTGGAAGCATCCATTGCGCTCCCACAGTGTCTTTCTTTCGGTTGTGTCAAGACATACGAAGAGAACAGGATGGGTTTCTTCAGATATCATGATCGGGATAAATCACAATGACAACAAATTTGCAAAAACCAATCGAAAACAAACAACGCCACTATCTTCATTCCCAAATGGATTGGCAAATATTGAAAATGTATGACAATACGTCACCTTGCAATGTGCCAATAGATTTTGATACTCGGAGCTCAGCTTGTGATTGCTAGTCCAAGTGACAAATGATGAATTTGCATGAAATTGCAAACATCACACGATGTGAATCAGGTGCTATATCGCATGCTGTTGTTGCTGACATCCAGGGGGAGGAAAAAAAACAGTTCCGAAAAATGGGGGGCAAAAAGTCCAACCTGAACACAAGAAACACACACACACACACACACACACACCCGAGCATGCCATAGAGAATGCATCTACTGCATCACTAAGGCGATCTTTCACATTTTTGTTCCACCGGATGCACACGGCACACGACGGGTGTGATGGTCAATGTTGCAAGGGCCAATCAGAGACCAAGGCCTTTTGGATGATTCACGATGATCCATCAACGTTGTATGGCAAAGTCCATGGCATAGAATTCCATATCTTGGAAAAGGCCTTGGAAAGAATCACCAAGACCAATGGGCACTCAAAATCACAAAAGGTACTGCCTGAACAGCCGTCCTCATGATAGCATCAATGATGCGTGTCGAAACGCAAAATGTTGAAAGCACGCACGTACCGTATGCCTTACCTGAACAGCTTATTCCCAGTTGCATTGAGAACTTCCATGCCACCAAGCAGCGACATGCCTGGTGAAATTGGAAACCCTTCTCCTTGGTTCAAGATGGGATTGACACTTCAATAAATCCAAAAACATGCCCCGCATATCTCCTTCAACAATTCCTTTACTGAAAAGATCTGAACAAGTCTTGGTGAATCGATTGAGTCTGACAAGCACCCATTGTAAACCTAAGTTATAATTGGCTCCGCAAAAGATGCAATCATAGCCATGTGTTGGTTTTTTGGGCTTTTTTGGATAGATGGTGTTCCGAACGTTGAACCGTCAGATTTTTCTGGCGCCAGGTGGGTTGCCAGGTGGGTTTCAAAATAACAGCAATGTATGATTGGTGCGGTCAATAAGGAGTTGTCTTTTGATCTCTTTGTTGGCTAACCCAATCAGCAATGTTTCTGGACACCTGTTACTAATCACTTGTCAAAGGTCACAAGCAGTGATGGCCTCTGAGAACGTCACAGAATTTGCAGTGAGGTGCCCAGCCCTTAGCTCCTATGGCAGGCACATCTGAAAAAAAATGTGACGTAGCACTTGGAATACTCGCCTGTACTGAGCAGTATGTAAGCCTGAAAGATATCAAAATCTCACCATTCCGAAAGCAGCTTTCACAACGCCTGCATTTTTGGTATCTGAAGCGTGCGTAGTAGACATACGGACATGAGCAAATGATGGCGAATGACTTAATGACCTTCATTGTATAGATGTCCTGACTAACTATTTTACTTTAACAAACGATAACTAATGGGTTGGAAAAGGGATTTTTGTTTCCATTGCAGTGGGATTACCTAATGCCACCCATCTGGCGACTCCAATGCTACCAAAAAATGAGGAAACAGTATCCATACCATTCCATACCATGAGCTTTGTGCACATTTCATTCATCCCCCTTACACCAACCACCACCAACACCAACAGCACCAACAGCACAACCACATCAACAGCGTGGAAAACCCCAGTGGCACCTCAAAGAGTTGTAAAGCTTCATGCCACCTTCGACCTTTTTGACAGGCACAAATGGCTGCACTGTAGGTGATGATGTCCGCCTGGAGCAAAAAGTTGTAGCAGCTTATGATATTCGAAACATGTTGGCCTTTGCGAAGTGGCAAGTTGTGTTGTTGGAAGATTGTGGATTTGTTTGGGGAAATGATTTGAACATGAGGTTTATGACAAGCTTCCAGTGATTAATTTGGTTGATCTGAAATTGAGTTCTCACACTTATAACTTGTAATTCCTACATCAGCACAACGAGCATCTGCAATCATCTCAACAGAATGGGAGAACCAAGGACATAACAGGATGCAGGATCATACGCACACATCAATAGGTTGGAGGATGTTGGAGGACGTATTTTTTGTCGTGGTAAGATGGAGACTGGACGATACAGCACTGGCTAAAACCTGGCCACACAGAAAGATCCGAGACGGCCTAAGTCCCTAAGTGCAGTTTGAATACGCAGCCCCTAAATCCGGGTTCCCATCAAACAGGCCTCAAGCTGATGGCAAAGCATCTCAAACATCAAGTGCAAAACATGAGACCACTGACTGCCTGGCATGCAAAAAGAGCTACAACCAGCAGAATCCATCAGGGATTCAGGTCATTTCATTTTCAGCTTGAAATGACATCCATTTGCCAAAAAAATGCTTCGCATCACCACATGTTAGAGCAAAAAAACGAGGAAAATAACTTAAGACTGGCAGTTTCTTTCATTTGAAAAAGACTTGTAGCCCAAAGCACCTTTCTCACAAGCACTGACAGCTGCGTTGCACACCACCACGCTACGATTCAGTTTGTTCAGGTGCAACTCCTGCAAGATCAATGCTGGGAATAGGTAAGCATCATCCAAGCAAGCAAAGTGCCTTTGGACAAAAAACAGAAGTATTCAACAACATTTTGTACAACAAATCCATCTAAAAATGTTTATTGCGACAATAAGAGGTGCCGCCTGATGCATTATCTGTCAATATGGCACATCTCACAATGCTCACTATGATGATGTCATCTAATGCACGAATCACACAAGGTCATAAAAACTGTTGCATAGGTAAATATGAGATGAGATATTATACAGCATTCACAAAGTAGAACAAAAGAACTGTTTGAAACAAGTTACAAACATTGCATGGTAACATGTACTGTAGTGCGATGTAATACCCGTATTTCATCTTTTGATATTGCTGCAGAATTGAAAATAATTACTCACATTCATACCAAATTCATATTGATCCACCATTTTTTATCTTCTGAGAGGTCCTGCAGCAGCAGCAACGCCATCTCCCATTGAGCACCTCCCAACAGAAACAGGAGGCCGATGTAAGGTGCCCGCCAAAAATGATTGAGGTGTAGGTACGGGTCAATACTGCACGTATTGGGAAGCCCATTCGCTGTTGAAAGCTGTCTGTTATTTCCGAACGAAGGAGGAATATATCTCTATATATATATATAGAGAGAGAGAGAGAGATATTGATACCTTTGTCTTGCTATATGTTTGTTGCCGCTATTTTTCACAAGACGTTCCAACATCCACTAATAGACATCCATACATCATACATCATCATCTCCGAATTTTGAGTCACACCCGCCTTTTTCACAAGCTGTGATCACGGCACCATAGCTCACGATGTTTGGTGGCTGGACCTTCCGTAACTCCTGTCATGCGCATGGTGAGTCAGGTTTCAAGAAATCACATTTGAATAAGCAAGTCTGGTACAGGTAGCTCTATCAGTATCAACCATCCTCAACGGCAACATGTGCATCTTCAATTTTTGTTGGTGGTACTCTGTTGCCGCCGGCAGGAAAAACTTGGCTCTCACCCTTGTGTAGACAAGTTGCCCAGGCCAGGCTCAGTTGAAAGACCAACCAACTGGATTGAACTGGTAAAGCAAAAGATGTCAAAAAGTGCTGTACATCGTTGGATTGCACAGGCATTGGCAAGTCCACAGGTTGGCATGCCCACCAGCTACTCATACGGCTAGAGGTCAACACGCCCACCTTCGTGATCCTGTGGTGGAAAATCCTTGAAAATCCTGTGACTTACTGCAGATTCCTCAGGTCACTCTGCGCAAAGCTGTCATGCAATATGATTTGTCCAATCGGATTTCAAAACCAAATGGCTTCAGACTCTCGGCTAAGTGGGCTACATGGTTCACTGTCAGAATCCATTGTGTACAATCGCGGAGTGCAAGACAATGATGTTGAAACCATGCTTCCACACTCGAACTTATCGACCCGACCATGGGGCAAGTAGCCCATGGGTGCTTCCAAGCCAGGAGGAGGACGGAATGGCACGAAGGGCACAAAAGGCACTGAGGGAACTGGCACTGATTGCTGCAATTCTGCAAGTTGGCAAATCTTCATTTGGAGCAATTGCATCTGAGACAGCGGATCTAGTGCGGGTGAGTGGACCTTGCTCTTCGGCTGCGATTTCTTAGGATTCTTAGGTTCTTTAGGTGCCTTAGCAGGCCGCTTTGGTGCCTCTATAGCTTCTAAAGGCATGGGTTGGATCTCCTCTTTGCTGTGGGCAAAAGTGCATGCCTCACCTTTGCTACACATGCCCTTGGCACTAAACTGAAAGCACAATTGGGTTGCCACCAAACTTGGAGCATGGCGAATCTCCTCGGAAGAATGTGCAAAATTGCACGCATCACCCATTGTGCAACGTTTGGACTTCCAATACTTGCACATCTTGGTGAACTTCAAGGTGTTTCGAGTCTCTTGAGTTGTCATCTGGAAATGGACGATCACAAATCCACAAATCCAAAAAGCTTTGGCAGGTGTCTTGAGCCAAACTCGCTACCCAAAACTCAAATGTCAACTGATGATAACTGATGTTGGTTGATGAAATCTGACATCTCCAATGCTCTTACTCTTCCACATGGTTTTCATGTCAAAGACTCAAAGACTCCCACCCATGCCATGATCCTTGACATCCCTTGATCATCATGCCACACTTTTCAGGCCTCGAAAAGTCCTAACGCTCGCTGCCATACGTGCATCATCTTCAAATTTTGTTGGTGGTACTCTGTTGCCTTTGCCGCGAAGGCAGAAAAAACTTGGCTCTCACCCTTGTGTAGACAAGTTGCCCAGGCCAGGCTCAGTTGAAAGACCAACCAACTGGATTGAACTGGTAAAGCAAAAGATGTCAAAAAGTGCTGTACATCGTTGGATTGCACAGGCATTGGCAAGTCCACAGGTTGGCATGCCCACCAGCTACTCATACGGCTAGAGGTCAACACGCCCACCTTCGTGATCCTGTGGTGGAAAATCCTTGAAAATCCTGTGACTTACTGCAGATTCCTCAGGGCACTCTGCGCAAAGCTGTCATGCAATATGATTTGTCCAATCGGATTTCAAAACCAAATGGCTTCAGACTCTCGGCTAAGTGGGCTACATGGTTCACTGTCAGAATCCATTGTGTACAATCGCGGAGTGCAAGACAATGATGTTGAAACCATGCTTCCACACTCGAACTTATCGACCCGACCATGGGGCAAGTAGCCCATGGGTGCTTCCAAGCCAGGAGGAGGACGGAATGGCACGAAGGGCACAAAAGGCACTGAGGGAACTGGCACTGATTGCTGCAATTCTGCAAGTTGGCAAATCTTCATTTGGAGCAATTGCATCTGAGACAGCGGATCTAGTGCGGGTGAGTGGACCTTGCTCTTCGGCTGCGATTTCTTAGGATTCTTAGGTTCTTTAGGTGCCTTAGCAGGCCGCTTTGGTGCCTCTATAGCTTCTAAAGGCATGGGTTGGATCTCCTCTTTGCTGTGGGCAAAAGTGCATGCCTCACCTTTGCTACACATGCCCTTGGCACTAAACTGAAAGCACAATTGGGTTGCCACCAAACTTGGAGCATGGCGAATCTCCTCGGAAGAATGTGCAAAATTGCACGCATCACCCATTGTGCAACGTTTGGACTTCCAATACTTGCACATCTTGGTGAACTTCAAGGTGTTTCGAGTCTCTTGAGTTGTCATCTGGAAATGGACGATCACAAATCCACAAATCCAAAAAGCTTTGGCAGGTGTCTTGAGCCAAACTCGCTACCCAAAACTCAAATGTCAACTGATGATAACTGATGTTGGTTGATGAAATCTGACATCTCCAATGCTCTTACTCTTCCACATGGTTTTCATGTCAAAGACTCAAAGACTCCCACTCATGCCATGATCCTTGACATCGGTTGATCATCATGCCACACTTTTCAGGCCTCGAAAAGTCCTAACGCTTGCTGCCATTTCGACTCCCAAAGCTCTCCATGGCCCAAGCCTGAAATAGCCTCATCTCATTCCCAAAAAGCTTGTGACAACATGCTACTTCAATGCATCAAAAATTGTGAACTCGACTCAACGTGTACTCTTCAATGTTGACCAGTCAACGGTTCGGCAGTTCAAGCTTCACCCCCACCAAAAACAGACAGGAACCCTTAGATCTATCCTTTCCAACTCCCAGTTGTACTTGTCCCTATTGATGCCCAGGTACAGCCGTGTAGCTGTAGACATCTGCAAATATCTGTTGTTGTTGCATGTTATCCAAAAGCCCCAAGCTATATTGCCTGGGAGGTGAATGGGATGTGGCTGAAGTGCAAAAGGGATTTTTGAGAAAGTGGTGAAGTCGCGACCATGCAACGATCACCTATCATCTACACGATATATAATCATCTACACATCCTGCTTGGCATCATGAGATTCTGTGATTTTCTAAAATATGTGATATGTTTGGTGAGCAAATGCCACTCGCTTACAGGACTCTTGATTTTCACAACCCCTGCGTCAACCAATCCAACAAAATATGGCTTGGATAGAATGCCAAACTAGTACAAGCATTTACACAGCACTGGAAACAAAGAAACCGCATGAAAACGTCAACTAAAATGCAGTTGGAAGATACCATTCACTTGAGATGCTACAAGCGCTAATGGCAGAGTTCCATGCCACCTTGGCCGTTATTGTGGGGGAACCGGAGTTCCCGAGCCAAATCACATCCTAATTGGTGCAAAACATTTGCAAAAACTGTTAATCTGGGGGTGGTATACATTGCATCACGTTGCTACATTTCCTCTAGTGAATCTGTGCAAAGCTATGCTACTGTCGAAGTGTCCATCACCTCGGCTGCCTTGATGTTTTGCAAACTGGCAGCTACGTTTCCCTTCGTCCTTATATTCGATACCTTTCCAGACAATTCTAGACAAACATCTAATGAAATTGATCCGTCACTTCTAGAGCCAGGATTCTGTCATCTCAGATTTGGATGTTTTATCATGTTTTATCCTCTCAACTTTTATTACACTTCCTGAAGACTATATTGTAGTACCTCCCAGTATGTCATCCCAAATATCCAGCTAGTCTTTCAACTTCAAATCCCTCCATTTTGGGTATCACATGGGGCCAGGGCACAGCATTGGCTTCCACCAGTTGTTTCTCTAACTCCTCAAGCAACGCCAAGGCTTGGGCCCATTGTGCTCCTGTCAGGACACAAAAAGTGACATCTCCAAACGTGGGAAATAAATGAACATACAATATGATGATTTAAGTATTGGACCTTCAACAACAAATAGTGGTATATGTAGTTCACCTTGACCTTTCCCGGAGCCATACCCCTGCCAAGTCCTAGTCTTGAGCTTCCAGCAGCTTCACAAGCTGCAATGGCAGCACTGAAACTAACGATACTTGCTTCAAGCTGACTGTCCTGGGCGAAAACAAATACATAATACTGACGCCATGCCACAAATCCATGCACATCCCATCAATCCAAAAACCTGCCAACAAAACAAGGCTCCTGAGCTTGCTGTAGCAATGCGAGGGACAATTGCCACTGCTGCCCTTTGCCACAAGCACCTCAACCGCCCAGGATTTTGTTCACTATGAACACCTAAAGAAAGTCTCATCTACCGGAACCTTTCAACATGTAGGGCTCCACTTGCAAACCCAAATGAATCCCATGTGTTGATTCAGAACTATTTTGATGTTGGAGGATTTCCATACGATGGCATATCAAGGCATATCAAGGCAACGGCAAAATCCTGCCCTTGGCTTCCCCACTAACAGCTGCGTTAAATGTAATGATGCTGACCTGCGTAGTGGCCATCTCAGGAGTTACGGCTGGTTTCTTGCTTGCAATTGCATATGTTTTAATCAGCTAACATTGATTCACCACCGACTGAAACCAACTAACTGGGGAAAAAACATCATCATCATCATCATCATCATCATCATCATCACAATGATAATGCACTGACAAAAAAAACACAGTGACAATAAAGTTTCTATAAATCTCTCTCTCTCTCACTCTCTCTCTGTCTCTCTATATATATATATATAATATATATATATATTTCTTTATTCA